>CM076578.1:459574653-459800856 GCA_034641835.2 Pinus albicaulis | reverse complement strand
CTTTCATCTCCAGAAGGTGGTTCCACGTTAACTGCCTCAGCTTTTTCTGGTGCATCTTCTAACAGAGGAACCGCCTATTTTACGTCCAACTCAGGCCCTCACCTCCGGCATTTTCCGCCAGATCTAAAGAAATTCCCAGGAATTGAGTCGGCGAAGGACCGGGAGCGCCGGGGTTCGAATCCCTCTTAGAAAGTTCATAGCGCAGCTCCTGGATCTTCAATTTCTTCCATTCTTTTGTGACCTTCGATGAATTTTCCGTCGTCGCCATTACCTGAAACCAAAGAATTATGTAATAGAATAAAATGAACCCACAGAAGCCTTCCACTGAAACCCTCGAAGCCTAGTAGTTCGCAGATACAACACAGATTTAAGGTTTTATTGTTGGCCTTTTGAATTTATAGGGATGTTATCAAAGTTGAGCCATAAGCGTCACAATAACTGCTTTTGAACGTGGTTTCTGGTTTCCAATGACTGTTAGAGGGACCGATGTTTACTATGATACTTAGGGGATCCTAATTTAACGTTCGTAATCGATAAGCTACTTTTATTAGTGGGAAAGGTCACATGTCAAAATGACGTGGTGAGACCAAAATTTTCGTCTTTATTTTTTTATTCTTTTTTCTTCCATTCCATAGCTTCACAATGATGTTAGTGGAACAAAAAAAGAAGTGTTTTATATATAATAGTTTATTGGTTGTATGATATCTTTTAATTTTGTATTTTTGGTTAAAAAAAAATTAATATAGTATCATAGTGTTAATAAAATACATTACCACTGCAATAAAATATAGTAATACAGGGTAAGAGTTGGCACAAGCTTTGCTCATTGCAATAAAATATAGTAATACAGGTTTAAGAGTTGGCACAAGTCTTGTTTTGAACAGTAAGAAGCCTAAAGAGGAGCCAAGACAATTGGTGTTTTTGGTTATTGGCAGTACAAAAAGAGAAAAATTACAAATCTCAAAATTACACATTAAGGAGGGAGATTGGGAGGAAACGCTCGAAGTGTAGCAAAGAGAGCAATGCATTCATGCATATGGTAATCAATGTGTTCCACTCGACTCTCCAAGGTGTGGAGATGGTCATCTATGCGTTGTTGCTGGTACTAGAGTCCTTCCACAGAGTCCAAGGTCTCATTCTTCACATGCTAGAGGTCATTGATATAGGCAACCAATTTTTTCATGTCCTCGTACTTATGTTCCCTAAGCATATCAATGTTGATATGTATGTGGTCCAGCTGGGTCGCGATGGACTCCAAGGTGACCGAAGCTTCTACGTGGCCTAGTGAGGGAGTTGGAGACAAGGCCATATCCATAGCGGAGTGGCGACTCTCAGTCAACTCAGAGTTTGAGCTAGGCTCCCCATGTTGTTGGCATTCATCCATGCGTGGCCCAGCGCCCCCCTGTGGGCACGCCCTCTCTATCAAGGCATACTACCAACTCCACCACCACTGGCAGCACCGCCACGAGTTGTGTACTGCTTGACCTAAGAAACACCCACAAGACACTGAATTAACAATATTGAAATAACACACCATTTACAATTCCAGAGTTGTTGAACATCATTACCCAACTGAGAAGGAGCCCGAAGTCCTAAGCACCAGCACCACAGCGACGATTAGTGAAGATGTAGGAAGACACGCCACAGGCCCCAGGGCCCGCAGAGCTCATACATCCCCAGGAAAGGCACTTGAAGCTGCTCCCTCCATCTGACTGGCGATCTAGTGAAGTGTGCACTAACCAAAGAAGGAGTCAAGTTGAGGAAAAATATGTGTCTGCACCCGACCCACACAGTCCAAGCCAGAGACCAAATAAATCGTTACACTGGACAAAGAAAACGTCCCTCGATCACAAGGGCATGTTGGATGCAGGTGCCAATTCCCCTCCCTTCTGCATTCAACATTCAACAGCCTCGTCTTGTTCTGCTGCCCCTAGCCATAGCTTGAGCCAAGACGCAAAAAAACCACACCTTGTTCTCTCCCAGCACTCTCTCCTCATCACCCAACATCTGCGAATGATTTGCGAATGATTTCCTGTTGGTCCCTGTGCGATATTAAACTCAACTCGCGGGGAGCAAGGTGTGGGTTCCAAAGCCCATTTGTGTGGTGCATGGAGGCCCCTTCAGCTCCACAATCCAATGCACTGCCAACTGGCCCCTTAAATGATCACCCCCATCAGGGGTTTTAATTTTGTTCTTTAAGTAATATTTATAATAAATTTCTTTGAATAAGAAAGGATGATATCCAATTTTAAAATCACTATACAAATAGTTTAATGGGTTATATGATATTTGAATGGAGGCTTATGTGAGTAGAATTATGTAGAGATTTGTCTTCTAAATCCATTGCATAAATCTTATAGATTCTTAATGAGTTTTGAACCAGCTAATATAGTTCCTCTTCACCAAAATTAGTAGGTTATATGATTTTTTCAAAAAAATTTCAGTTAAAATCACATGAGAATGAACTTTGTCGAGGCATTTCGAACCAGCAAGTGTGGCTCATCTTGATCTCGTCCTAGAGATGAACCACACTTGCTAGTTCGAAACGCGTCAACAAAGTTCATTCTCATGTGATTTTAACCAAAATTTTTCTGAAAATTCCTATGGATCACCGAAGCCTCAATTCAATTTAGGTTATATGACATTTTCTAATTTTATTTTTTAATATATTTATAATTAATTTTATTGAGCCTAGCAAATGGTGATAGAGTGTTTTGTTAACGCACTCTATGGTGTAAAGGTCACTTGTATCATTGGTTCAAAACTCCGTGGGCAAAAATCCAACCATACTAAAGGCTAGTGTGGCCCACACTGGATGCAATCCTTGCCCGATTTTGATAACTTAAATACCCTTAGATCATGGAGACTCAAACCACAAATTAAACATGCCAAAACTCACATAACTTAACAAACAAACAAACAATAATTTTATTCATTAAATTTTAAAAATAAAAAAATAAAAATAAAAATTCCCAAAATAAATATGTTGCTTCTTTGCTTGATATTCTCCTTTACTATAAACTAGCAATTGCACCGGGGTGCAAGGGAACGCCGGATGGAGGAGATGTGAATCGTTTTCTGCTATATGAGGGGTAAAACCTGAATCGTGATTTAACAGAAGAGAATTCAAAGCTGAAAAGATAATCATAAATGGTAAGTAGAATTATGATCACCTAAGGTGGAAAGCCTATAGCTATTAATTTCTCGATTCTTTTCACGTTCAAACAATCTATACTGTATACTAAAGAAGCAACCTAACGACATGTCACAAATTGGCCATTCAAATGGCCTGCATATCCTCGAGACTGATGGAATCCTCATATATGAAGAAGGCAATGACACCTTGATGTGAAATTCTCGTATTTTCTCTGCCTGCCCTTCATGTTATGTCTGGGTGGTCCAATTGAGTGTGCTCATTTTGATTTGCAGAAGGCCGAATAGGATGAGCGAACCCATTATCATACGTTGTTTGCCCATAGAATCTTTAAGTTTATCTAAGGTGGTAAACCCTGCCCGTGTAGTTCATCATCAAGACAAGATGGAGAATCCCAATGGAGAGCCTCGTCGACCAACACTTTGGAAGAACGCTGGGGATCGTTGCTTGAGATGAGCTCTCTCCTCACTATGGCTACGGCTTCCTCACTGCTCATCACATCCCAAACACCGTCGCAGGCAATGACCAGGAATTCATCCTCTTCACTCAGTTCCACCTGCTGCACATCCACCTCCGCCAACAGAGGACTGGAGGCCTTGAGCCGCAAGTCGCAAGCCCCCGAGTGCCCTGGAGACCGCCAGCACGCGGTTGAGATATCCGTCTTCAGTGACAAAACCCGGTACACGTGGAGAAATTTAATAGGTTCCATGCGCGATAGGAGAAGTGTTTTCATTGGCTGGGGTGAACAGTGTTTGCTCACCCCAAGCCCGCAATGGCTCACAATGGAAAACGCCTCAGGCGTAACTAAACTAGTTAGCAACCAAAAACCTAGATGTTTGGCAAGGAAAACTTGATGTCCAATGGGATGCTTTCCAGAAAGAAGATCATATTACACCAGAACTTGTGTGATTCACAAAAGATGATAAAGGAATACAAGACAATGATGGATTGGTTTGTAATCAGCAAAATTTTGAACCAAACAAGTTTGATTCACAAAAGATGATAAAGGAATACAAGACAATGATGGATTGGTTTGTAATCGACAAAATTTTGAACCAAACAAGTTTGATTCACAAAAGATGATAAAGGAATACAAGACCATGTTGGATTGGTTTGCAATCGACAAAATTTTGAACCCAATTCAAGTTTTTGCGCAGCCAACATAGTAATAAAGTAAACCAATATCACCCCAAGCCCGCAATGGAAAACGCCTCCGGCGTAAATATATTTTGAATTTTGTGATTTTGTGTATATGAAATAATAATGAGATACATCTTATTTTGTAGTGTTTTAAAATTATTTTTAAAACAACCATATATTTATTTATCTTCATTAAAATGTGATTTTAAATTTATTAACATACTTCAAAAAGCTCTTTGGATGCGGGTGACATGACGTGAACGTGCAGAGCCAGTTCATCCCATGCACAGGTTGATAAAGTCCGGCACCGCCAGCTTTAACATGATGCGTAACCTCCTCTTAGCAATCATTCACATGAGCACTCTGATGCACCTGATCTTCTACCATACATTGAATCACATGCAACCCCAAGTGAACTATGCCCAACTCGCATATGCGAGCGTGCCACAAAATCACACTGCATCTTCGCTTGTGCCACAAGTCTTCAAAAGGCACGGTCTCTCCTCATTCTGTCATCCCCATGCTGCTCCAGTTGGCCTCCAAAGCCTTCTTCGTCCCCTCCCTTGCCATTTTATTGTTGCCTCAGTTTCCCCGCGTGCCCATGAGTTGCGCGCTCTCCCTCTTATGCACCACCCTACTGGAGCTAGCATTCCAGGAGCCTCTCCCGTTGTTTCCCTTCAGGCTGCGCGATCCCTACGGTGTCCCCCTGGTTGCGTGCCTCCCTCCGGAGTTCCCCAATTCTTCGAATTCATCCCACTGCGCGCTTTCTAATGCAGGCTCCCTCGTTGCACGCCCCCTACTGCATAACTCTTTGTTGTGCACCCCTTGATGTGCTTCTCTGTTGCGCACTCCCCTATTGAGCACATCACCGCTTTTAGCTCGACCTCTCCCTCTTTGTCTGTTAGCCCCCCCATGGCTCTGAGTCTGCGCCAAAAGACCATTAGGGGTAGCCAAAGAGGTGCGTTCTCAGGTCGCCATCAACGCAGCCTGGACCACTGTTTGGAATCCATTGAAGGCTCCTCTTCTAACAACCATGGCAGAGAAGCACCATCACGGTCTAAGCGCACCCAGGAGGAGATTGCCTTAGCTCAGGAGAATCAGAGGGGCAAAATAATTTGGGGCCCCAGGAAGTCCACCATTTCACACTCTAAGCAGTCTACTCCTCGAAAATTCAAGCCTCTCCCGGTTCAAGAGGCCTCGGGGGAGGACACGGATGTGTGGATCATGGACTTGGACGAAGTTTGGACGCGAGTTCCTAACGCTGAGTACCCAGTCGCTCCCATATTTTGCACACCCACAACAAAGCCCCTGCGTGTGCCTTCCGTTGAGGAGGAGGCTATTGCACAGGAATATGGATGCCGCATCAAGGAGGAGGAGCCTTCTATAGAGGATGATGAAGAAACACCATGAATGCGCAGTTGCTCAACTCTTTTTTTTTTTTTTCTGTTATTTCAACATGTACTATAGATCTTTTGTTTTTATATGTGTCACGACACACTTTGTAAATATTGAATATTTGATGCTTTTAAGGTGTTGGTTTCCTCCTAGGAGGCAGCCCCAAACCTGCGCTATTTTGATAGCCTCTAAGGCTGGGATTGGTTAATCATTGCTTACCATCTCAGCCCGACACCTATGTAAAGTGTTCTTTTGATCTAATATAATTTAGCCTAACTTACAAAAAAATACATACTTCAAAAAGCAAATGAGGAGTTTGTGTTGTTTTTGGATGTTCTATGTGGTAATGATGATCGAATAAAAAATAAAAATAAAAAATATTATTAATAATAATAATTATTATCTTGAATTTAGTGGTTGTAATTAATTTGTAAGCTTTCAAAAATATAAAAGGTTTTAAAGTTTTGTTGGATTTTATTTTTATTTATATCACCTTGGATTCATCTAACTCTCGATCTATCATTTGTTGAGAGATCAAACTTTTCCTCATATTATTAAATATAATAATATTTATATTGTAATATATTAATATTAATATTAATCTTAATCTTTTAATATTAATAATAGATTTAATGATGTATTTTACATGACATGATAACAAAATTTATAATAAAACTACATCAAAATAATATTTTCAAATATTATCACTTTGTCTTTGAAGATATTAATATATTCATAGGATGTATTTTTCCTTTTAAAGATTCATTTTACAACTATTTAATTAAAATAAATATTAAAAGATTTTGGAACATGATTTTCAATTCTTTGTGTTGAATTGTATTGTAGTTTTGTCTATATGGTTATTTTCATTTTTTGTTTTGGGCCAACATTGTTTATCTTAGATAAAATGTCTTTCGGTTTAATCACATCATTATGATTTGGTTGACGTTGCAAACCAACTAATGTGATTCATCCTCAGGACAAGGTGGAGAAACCTGGTAAGAAAATCACCCAACCATAAGCAATGAAAACCCACACTTTGAAAGATTTTATAGCAAAATTAGAAATACCATAAAGTATTTAAGCCTAAAAAATATCCAGACTCACTTCATACCGGGTGGTTTCAGAAAGAAACCAACCAAACAAAAAAAAATCAAAACTATTTTTCTCATGGCTGTGCTCCTTTCAGTTTTTATTTTATGGTCTATTATGGTTTTTTTTAGGGGTCCAAGAGAATTTTGGGTACTCGTTAGATCGTCCTCTTATTCTATTAAAAGAGTCTCTGCATCTATCCAGTTGTGAGCCTGGGTATATAGAAATTCCGATACTTCCTAAAAAACAAAAGAGAAATACCTTAATACTGGTAGCGTTGACATACCTAAAGTCAAACCCCCGACGGCAGTTCGCTTGGCAACACTGGGAAACCCTGAATCAATTCCACTCTTTGAAACTTTTCCTGAGATAACAAAGAAATATTCAAGAATAAGAAACGATGGGAAAAGGAAGACCTTCATAGGAAGGACAAACTGTCAAAGTTGCTCAGGGGTTTTCCCTTAAAACAGTGCCGCGGGAGCTATTCTGTTCTCTATCATCTCAGCAGTGTTAAGTGGTTCGACTCACAAAGCTCTCATACTTGTCCCTCTATTCCAAATTTCTCACCGGAACAATTGAACCATTCCTCCCTCCATTTTTGGGCTTCCTCTGTTAGAAGAAATTTACTTGAACCAAAACATCTTGATTGGAGAAATTCCATCAAATGTTGGAAATATCATTGTGCTCTCCAGCTTATGGTTAGCAAAAAATAAATTATCATAGGCAATACCCACTTCCATAACTAATTTTCGTCGCCTCTCAAATCTGTATCTCCATCACAATCAACTACATGGAAACTGCCAGCAAGTTTATGTAGGCTACAGAGTTTGGCATACCTCTACCTTACTAGTAATATGTTTGAAGGCCCCGTACCTAAACAACTTGCAATGAACGGAAACAGTCTTATACAAGTTGATCTATCTGATAACCTCTCTATTCGAACCCTTGGGGGACAAAACTGAAGGTTTATCGGACACTGTGATGACCCAAAACCCTGCTCTCTTAATCTCTCCTACAAGCCCATAACCCACCTTGGGCACCAAAACCTGTCTAGCTGCTTCCCTATATTTCTCCTATTTGGGTACTATTTTAGCCCTAAAAGCATTCTTCTTCTTTCCTTTCAAGGAATCAAGACGCCTCAACAGCTTGAGCTGCTCTCTCTCCCTAAAGTGTTTATGGAATTTGATGTGGGTTTTGAACTTTTCACCGCAGTGATTTTGGAATTTGATGTGGGTTTTGAACTTGTCACCGCAGACTTCGCAGATGTGGGTTTTGAACTTGACTACCGGAGCCTTGGCCTCCACCGCCGCCTCCACTTTTGCCCTGTTCAAATCCCTCAACATAGACCTGCAAACCCTTGTCTCCATACCCTCTCGACGTCTCTCATGTCCCTATTTTCAAACATTTAAGATCTTGAAACTTATTTTTCAAACTAACAGGGCCAAATGGAAGATTTTCATTGGTTGGAGGAGGTGCCACATGTCTAAATTTATTGGCTGGAAGGGCGATGAGAAAGGCTTCTCATTGGTTGGGGTGAACAATATTTGCTCACCCCAAGCCAACAAAAAAAACGCCTCCAGCGTAATTATATTATCATAGCATAAGTGTCAACAAAATACATTACCACCAACAAAATATAGTAATATAGATTGGTTTAAGAGCTGGCACAAGTCTTGCTTTGAAAAGTAAGAAGCCTGAAGAGGAGCCAAGACAGTCGGTGTTTTTGGTTATTGTCGACACAAAAAGAGAAAAATTACAAATCTCATAATTACACATTAAGGATGGAGATTGGGAGGAAACGCTCGAAGTGCAGCAAAGAGAGCATCACGTTCATGCATATGGTAATCAATGTGTTCCACTCAACTCTCCAAGGTGCGAAGATGGTCATTTGTGCGTTGTTGTTGGACTCAGAGTCCGAGCTAGGCTCCCCATGTTGCTGGTGTACATCCATGTGTGGCCCAGCACCCCCCCTGCAGACCCGTCCTCTCTGTGGAGGCATACTACTCATTTATAGGTTGGTGTTTGGCATGCATATTAAATCATTAAAAGATTTAGACTGAAAGATGAGAATATTATTGTGTTTATGTATGATGGAATAACAAACCAACATTCTTTGGCTTTGTGCTACTATAAAATGCCAAACATTTGATATCATTATAAATATTACTACCAACTGAAACTATTATCACATAAGAGTAATATACCCACCCAATCAAACTTAAAACTAAGTGTTAAACAACATTTTGTCACCGTCCCTGCAATCCCCATCCCGAACATTGGAGGGCCATTTCTGTGACTTCTATGTAGTGTCATGCCTTGCAAAAAGTGTCATTACATCCCTTGCCATGAGAAGAACATTTCCTCTTTTGACTATTCCTGGAACAGGATCTAAAAAACATATGATTTTGGGTCGGCGCTAGCAGGTAGTTATGGCTTCGCGCCCATTGGCGCTTTGTCCCAATGGACTGCCCGCGCTGAGCTGTTTTTTTATTTTTTTATAAAATAGAAGCAAAGTTTCCATTTCCAACCACTTCGTGAGCGTAGTTAGCATGGGTTGTTCGACTGAATAACGTCGAAAATCTTCCTTTGGCTTCTTATTTCCTACATTTGAGCAACATCCCAAAGGATAAGGCCTCCCTTCCACCATATGAGGGATCCCAACCTCCTTCATAAGTCTTATTCTTCTCCCTCAACCCTTCAATCCCCCTCCTCTCTCCCTAGAAGATAATTCCCTTGCTTAAAAGGAAAGCAAGTCCCACTCTTTATTTTATCTTAGGGAAAGGGTTTTGAGGGTCACTTCCCACCTATTCATTGACCTATAGTCTACAAGTGACTTCCTAAAATATTGGGACTCCACCCATCGGTGAAAGTCTGTGAAGAGCAAGGAGCCTTAGCTATGGTGACAATGGGCTAAGCCTCCATCGTTTCCCTTATCCTAGTAGTTTCCCTCTTAGGAACCCCTTTTAGATCAACTACTAGTTTGAGTGGTAACATGTTGTTCACAATTCCATTTGTGAACAACTCTTTGGTATGCCCACTTTTTCCATACTACAGCTCCAAGATGAGATGTCCAGGGCTATGGAGGTTGCCCTTCTTCTCACTGAATCAATCCTCTACAATATAGTGAACTAGGGCTAGTTGGTTGGCCCACTTGACTGTTACTTTAGTCCTTCAAAGTTTGCAAATCCTTAGGCCCTATACACCTGCCCTTCTACCAATTTTGTTGTCCTTCACCAGAACAAGAGTTAGGGCTCTTCTTTGATAGTAACCTAACAACCCTCCAACTGTACTTGGACTACCATCAATCTGCCCAACCACAGTCAATTCCTTTTACTGATCTATGGCCCACAATATTGTCTTCATCTAGGGCTCTTCAAATCTGCCACCTAACAATGGTTTGAGTCCTCTCAAGATCGTTGTTCTTGTGTATCAACAATTTGATCTTTGTTGTCTAATCTATGAACAAATATGAACTACTCCTCTTATCATACTTCTAACAATCTGTAGATGACTGAAATAGGGTCACAAATTAGCCACTAACAGTCCATTCACTAATTTTTTATAGGTTTCTTCATATCTTTGTCTAAAACTCTATGGAAAGTCCACCAAAATCAACTCCTCTGCATGTCAATCCATTCTTCATATGGCACATTTCTTCTGCATGCTCAATCTTCTGCTCAGGTTCCACCCTCCTTTGGATCTGTTGTCTCCACAGATACTGAATCTGTAAACCATCTTCCAGATCTGTGGTCTTTATTGCATAAATAAACCTCGCTCTAAGGGTCACAACCCATCTTCTTCTACGCAAATTTGTCACAGTCTTAAGGTCATACCTTATGAACTAAACATGCTAGGAAATTGTCCTAACCAGGGCATTCTACTTATGTACTTCTAATTTTTGTAGAACAAACCCTATCCACACATAGAAAAAACACGACTCTTGCCTCCATAAGAGACTCGACCTAGCACATATGGATCCATAGATTCTGGGCATTTCTTTGACTTAATCTTGACATGAACTTCAGATCTCAATGTCGACCCTCAAACTAGGGTTAAATCAGTCAATATTACACCTGTGTCGACTTCTGTTATGGCTCTAAATTACAGTGCAAGCCCTCCTCCATTTATGTTGGTCTTTATCATAGACCTTGCGGCCTACTAACCACCACAAGGCTAGATGATATCAACCCTCTCTTCTATTTCATGTAGAAAATCTAACCAACGGGATTCAATCTAATCTTGTAATGTACTAAAACAAGATATTGAATCCTTCCTACAATTTGTGGAAACAACACACGATCACACAATCACATATAAGTAAGAGAAAAAAGTTATCAATCGCACAACACAAGATGTATCTGGGGAAGCAACTGCTCAAAACACTCTATCTCTATTTTGTATTAAGTCAAGGAATCATGAAACAATACAATGCTTAATCTCTCTTGAGATTCTCAAACACTCTGCCAATTGTCTCCTGCTGATCTAGGAAAAATCGGTCTAATACTTAGCCAATTCTCAGCCTGCCTTGCTCACGCAATTCTTATGGAATTATCTCCATATTAATTAGGAAAATCAACCTTCCTTGATTGCACAATCCATCATGGCATCCCAATGACTTTATAATTGCACATGGGAAAATTTCTATAAATACAACTGATAGTTATGTTCCTCTGAACTGTGTTACAATAAGGATGAAGGGTCTTTTTTATTATTTAAAAATAAGATAAAATCCTAAACAATCAAAACCCTAACCCGAGGATATGTAACACCAAGAGTTTATGGGCCCCGTTGGGGTTAGTTGGGCAGCCAACTTTCCGGGGTCGTAACTTGGTCATATGATCTTTGTTTGATGCACATGATACCTTGTTAGAAAGATCTCTTCGAGGACTACAACCGCTAATGCGATTTATGAATGCAACCTTTTTGCCAAAAATGCTGGGGCCTCAAATGTCTCCGTATTTCAGATTCGAAAAATCGATAAAAAGCAAACGTATAATTAAGGAAATCGAAATGAAAGAGACACATAGGGCCCATGGAATAGGTATACTAATATCCACTCTCGATTACCTAAATCGAATTTCTTGAGCTAACTCAATCATCATGACTTAGTTAACTCCATTACGTTGTTATGAGACGAATTACAATTTATTGTCCAATTTATTTAAGGGAAAAATAAATTAGACGCCTCACATTCCTCACTCCTGGTACATCAAAATTCCTCACTAGTGTGGGTGCATTTTTTTTTGTCCTTTCTAGTTTCCAATTTCACTATTTCTTGTTGCAAATTTCAATACTCCCTCTCAACAAGAAAGGAATTCAATCTATCTCCATTCGGTACTTTTGGAATGTTCTGCATGCTATACTTCTCTAGTGTTGTTTGAACCTGCAAGTCCTAAAACTAAATAGCCTCCGAACAACTTACTCATTATAATGCATCTGTCATCAGAATCTTCTGACTGCTGCTAGCTACTGCATCTGTCTATTACTGGATTCTCTACGCTGCTGCTGACATCTACATCCGTGCCCTTTGAACTATTGCTAACTCTAATTTGTGATCCAGTATTTGACATCTGACTCTGATTTCTGTCTTGCTGACATCTGACTACATCAATTTAACTGATCCTTCCTACTACTATTGTACTGTGGCTCCTCGTAGCCAGGTTTGATCCATAAGATCACACGCCATCTCAATGGACCTTGCCCAAATTTCTTATCTTGGGATTATGTCTACACATCACCCCACCAGCTTACACCTCCAGGTATGGCTACTCCCCCTTCCCATCTGGCTCGAAATTTCCCCCTCATGGAGGTCTCTGCTTGAGTGGATGCTTCCACTCAGTCTCCTCTCTGCTTCTCCAATTGTGGCAACTACTCCACAACCTTCTGAGACCGCTTCTCATGAAGATTCATGTTAAGAGGTATTTATGCTCCTTTTAAACCACCAAGTCTCTAACTTCTGCCTTTCTCCTCAAAGCTTTGCATGCATCTGGTACCTCAATTACATATAGGTTCTTGACTCGCGCACAGTGTAATTGTCCCGACGTTACAAAAGGTTTCTAAAGAAGAGTTGATTTTAAATCGATGATATCTCCCTCATCCGAGCTCCGATTTGACCGATTTTTTTTTTCTATTTCGGTAGATTTTCGCAAGGAATCCAAATAGCCTATTTGTTTTTGAAAATTTTACACCAAAATATTCAAATATTCTATGCAAACTCGCCGCCCAAAAAATTTCTGCTCTAATACCATGTAGAAAATCTAACCAATGAGATTCAATCTAATCTTGTAATCTACTAAAACAAGATATTGAATCCTTCCTAAAATTTGCGGAAACAAAACACGATCGTACAATCACATATAAGTAAGAGAAATAAATTATCAATCGCAAAACAACATGATGTATTTGGGGAAAGAAACTGCTCAAAGGCCCTCTATCTCTATTGTGTATTAATTCAAGGAATCATGAAACAATACATTAATGCTTAATATCTCATGAGATTCTCCAGCACTCTGTCAATTGTCTCCAATTGATCTAGGAAAACTCAGTCTAGTACTTAGCCAATTCTGATCCTTACTTCAGCCTGCCTTGCTCATACAATCCTAGCTAGGGAATTAACTGCTTATTAATTAGGAAAATCAATCTTCCTTGATTGCACAATCCATTATGGAATCCCAATGACTTTATAATTTCACATGGGAAATTTTCTCTGAATACAATTGATAGTTATGTTCCCTTTAACCTCTGTCTCAACTGGGTATTCCTCGAAATTGACATGCATATAACTATTAATAGCGAATTATCAGTTATATGATTGATCACTCATTGTGAATTAAATCTAATTTAATTCACTGGACCTCTCGCTAGCTCATAACTTAGTTAGAATCAGTTAAACTGATTTTAACGCATTTAATTGAGTTAATTACACTTACACCCCACTAATGCATCAATTTCAACTGGACCCAAAAAATATTAGAATCCCTCTAGATGCCTCATCTTAGACCCTCAAGTACTTGAATTTCTTGAGCTAACTTGGTCATCATGACTTAATTAACTAACACAAGTTGTTATGAGATGAAATTACAATTTATTGTCCAATTTATTTAAGGGAAAAATAAATTAGACGACCCACATTCCTCACTCCTGGTGCATCAAAACTCCTCACCAGTGTGGGTGCATTTTTTTTTGTCCTTTCTGGTTTCCAATCTCACTGTTTCTTGTTGCAAATTTCAACATTTCAGAATTTGATGCGGCCTTCACACAAAGACACCATTGAAATCACATGCCCAGATTCTCATGATAAACCTCTCTTAAGCTCGATTTGCCAGAAGAGAACCAACAATATGCCATCATACCTCCTAGCGCAAACCGACCCTTAAGGTATGCAACATTCTTCTGAACACTCACATGATGATCTTGCTCTTGGAGGATGATCATGACCTCCCTTTAGCAACCCTTACTCGCCCTCGTACTCGACCTACTTTAGGAATACATCTCTCTTCACCCCCTTGATGTGCCAGATAGTGGGAATACATGTCAAACATGCTAATATGTGCTAAGTGATAAGGCATGCCAAGATGTGCAAGGGTGTGTCAATGCATGTCAGGGAATGTCAAGACAACAAAAGGGAGAAAAAAATTAAACTACAAGGAAATGAACACATAAGAGGGTTAGTAAGTCATCAATTTACCTTTTCCAAGAGGGGCATGCTAGGCACACCAACACTAGGCAACAATAGGTGCCAAGTGCAAAGTCTTAGTGCATTCTAAGTGCCAAGTATTCCTTTGTTGCTTGTCATCTACTTTCCAACAACTGATAATCACAAATAAATTTAATATTAAACCATGCCAAATCATACCAAGGCATCTCAACGTATTCCACACATGCTAAGACTTTCCAAGCAGCAACACGTGCCAAGCGCCAATATGTGTCAAGAACTAGTGTTATGCATGTTATGAAGTGGAAGGGAATGTTGAAGAGTGCTAAAGTGTGCTAGAGAGTGATAATGCATGTTCATGAGTGTTAAGGATTACCAGGAAAAAAAATTAAGGGAGCACTAAGTAAAAATTCATGAAAGTTAATGAATATGAGGAACGTGCGCCAGAGACTAGTGTTAATGAGTGTTAGTTGTCATGCCAAGGAGGGACTGACAAGGTATGCTAAGCATTGGTAAGGCATGCTAGGGAATATCAAGGCATGTCAAGAATTCCCAAAGTGTGTTTGGGAGTTCCAGGGTGTGCTAATTATATCATGTGCCAATTAATAGTGCCAAGATATGCCAATACATGGTAGGTGCTAAGGATGTGGTGCAGGGTGCCAGGGTATGTCAATATGTGTCAAGGAAACAAAAGGAAGAACCAATAAGAGGGTTAATAAGTCAAGACTTTATCTTTTTGAAAAGGGGCATGCTAGGCACACTAATAATAGGTCCTAATACATGCCAAGTGGCATTGTGTGCCAAGTGCTAATGTATGTCAATGCATTCAACTAAGGTGTTCCAGGGCATGCTAGGGACTATATGCAGCATGCCAACACATGTTAGCAGAGTTCGATGTTGTGCTAGCGCATGTCACCATGTGCTTGGGCGTAAGTGTCATCACAAGATGTTCTAGGTACAAAGATGTTACAATACATGTGGGGTGCTAAGAAATGTTAGTGTGTGCCAAAGCATTAATTTAAGGCATGCCTAGATTGGTGAGGATCGTTAGGTCTTTCTCATTAATAGAATTGTCAAAGCTTGATTATGTATTAAATAATATATTTCCTACACACAATAGTGGAACTTTATCTAAAGGGAATTTTATAGATAATAAACTTAATATATATGAATCATTTGTTGACTCATAGAAAATCTCTATTCGACTAGTTATTACTTGAGGGAAATGATACACACTAATTACTTCTAAAAAATTCACTGACCCTAACCACTATGGCTTTGGACATATTATAAAAATACTCCACAATAATGGTATTAAATCGTTAACTTTTGACAAAAAAATATATTAACAGGCACATAGCATCATCAAAAACTCATTCGAATGATCAATGATGACGGCCATTTTTTGACCGTCACCAAAAGTAACAAAACGAGCATTGGTGAGGGTCGTTAAAACTTCGTCACTAGAAGTGTCACCAAAGAGAGAATTAGTGATGGGCCTTTAATGACCCTCACCAAAAGTGTCATTCAAAATGTCTTTGGTGATGGACCATAAAGGACCATCACTATATACACTTACAGTGACGGTTTTTTAATGATCAATGATGATGGACGGGCCTTTAACAACCCTCACCAAAAGTGTCATTGAAAATGTCTTTGGTGACGGACCATAAAGGACCATCACTATATACACTTACAGTGACGGTTTTTTAAGGACCGTCACCATATGTGACATTGGTGACGGACCTTAAAGGTCCGTCACAAGCATGACCCTCACCAATGTCCTTTTTTCTTGTAGTGTTAAATGAGGAGAACGTTTCCATAATAAAAATAGAACCACCGAGACCTAGTATCCAGTCTCACACGAAGCACCAAATCTATTATCCATAGTTAACCAAGATATGAGAAATACCAAGGGCATATGAGTACAAAGTCCATAAATATTACAAGTCCGTATGTATATGGACCCATCGATTCTATTGACGAAGATGTATCAGCTCTAGTCAAAAATTTCACAATCCAACTTATAAGTTTCAATATTACAATCATATGGAAAAGCTAAATGAATAACAGAGCGACGAATCTTGGAGTTGCTAGACCATGATTTATTAACGTGAAACAAAATTATAAGAGCACGAGTTAATATAGTTCTGAGCTCTCACGATTTGTGATGGTTTCACAATTGTGGGGCGGAACAAATCGTGAAAATCAAATCCGACTTTGATACCTGTAGCCAGACAACAGGGTATAGTCAGACTATTGAATGATGTATAAACATATATATTCGTCATATCCTAAACTAGAATTAGCCGAATAATGAAGTTAACAGTTTTCTTACCTGTGGAAATTGTCGATCTGGTTATAAACCTTCACCTGCAAGAAACCAAACAAAGGAGACGAGTGAGATCTCAATTCCATTAGAGGAGTGCCAAGAGTGTAATTATCTCCTAAACGGTAAAGACGGACATACAAATTCCAAAACACGAACTCAGTCTCACCACTGAGGAGGGTTATGCCATCCCGAGTATGGAAGGAAGAGTTTTGAGGAGTCATCGAACTAGTAATACGTTGATGAAATATCACCTCGAATACACCCTGGTAGAAAGCCAAGAAAATAGCCAGAGACAAGGGAAATGACTAAACAAGTTAAACGACGCCTTTTGAAAGAAAATGACCAGTGAATCTCTGAGATTCAACATATTATACAAACCTTTCCACGTTCATAGCTAGCATTAATACTATTGACAGAACGAATCGAACTGAGGAATCATTCTAAGTAAGAGAAAATAAAATACGACATCTACTTGTAGAAAAACGCAAGGGTTGCGAGGCAAATCCCATGCGC
This sequence comes from Pinus albicaulis, assembly GCA_034641835.2. Classification (NCBI taxonomy): domain Eukaryota; kingdom Viridiplantae; phylum Streptophyta; class Pinopsida; order Pinales; family Pinaceae; genus Pinus; species Pinus albicaulis. The sequence continues at coordinate 459,783,576 of CM076578.1, read as the reverse complement.
ATCAAGATCAACAGAAATCGATTTAAACCAGGAGTCGAACAAAATATCTTGTATAAACGTGGGTATGGAGGAGAAATTTAAATTACCTGGACATTCCGCAAATTAGTGGAGAACTGCGAGCCACATAGGGAAAGCTCACTGGTATCATCGGGTAAGTGAAAGTGCTCAGGAAAAAAAAATTCCAGAGCCAAAAACTAGAAGACGAAATGAGCTTGCTCGTAAAAGAACACAAACAGTATATACCTCAGCAAAACCCTAATGAACGACACAGTTCGACCATCCACGTGTAGGGCGATAACGCCTGCATCGTAGGAGAGTACCAGTACTTTTTGAACATATAAATACACAAGAATATAATATGTATATCAAATCATGGAGCCATAAGGAACATCTCTGGTGCGAATACGATCGTACTCATTAACGCGTTCAAATGGGTTATAAAACATCACATTTAAGACCAGGACTTCAAATACAATCAACATATAGCAAGTGGGATATCAATGAGGTTCTCAGAAACAAAAACGAGGAGTATACGGAGCCACAAGTGTAAATGGCGTTTATGATACCATAAATTTCGCAGAGCCGAAGTGGGATTACCAATAGAGATGAGTACAACACTCCATAAAGCGATCAAACCAGATCTAGACACAACTAGACAAGCATGAGACGTAAGGCTAAGGACCCATACGTCTATTTACAGGTTAAACCCATATAAGTCAAAAAGCAACTTAAGTTCGAATGAAGCTCTGTTGTAATCATATGTGGTTAGGAGAATCAACGATTTTCATGACAAAAATATTGGCATACGATAAAAGCCTACGTGGAAATCCGACGTGATATGAATATAAATATTGTTGGAAGGCTTAATTTCATAACTATGATATATTAAGTTGAAAATTTATAGCTATGATATATATTAAGTTGAAAATTTATAGCTATGATATATATTAAGGCTCAATTTTATATCTATGATATAGCTATGAGATATCCAAATTTTAATAAGTATAAAGGGATATGTACTCCAAGGTGAAATACGAATATGACGAATCAAGGATAGAGAAAGTATATTGTTATTTAATGTAACAGGAAATGAAATTCAAAGGATTCGTAGAGGAATACGTATTTCAATTACAAGAGAGAGAGAAAAAAAAAATTGTGAAATGTAGACGCATAAGTGTCGATTTTATTTATTTATTCCAATATCTCTTCTGCTACATCGTATGTTTTCCTATTAAATATGAGTGGGATTAATGCTCTATATTTTTTTAATAGGAGCTTCCTCAACGTATTTCGTGGTTTTACTGATGTTGTGCGAATGGTGATATGTTGATTTTTCTTGTCTCCCCCTCAATGAGCATCACCCATACCCTAGGCAAGTGATCCATTTTGATTTTATTACTAGACCCATGGCTTGTTCATTCCCATTTTAAATTCCTGATCTTCGAATTTTTAATGTTATGGAGCTACTTCTAATTCAGTTCGTTTTGAAGGAAAGGAGTTTCTCCTTTGTCAGGTAACCCTTCATGACTTGTTATTATTTTATTTGTGATAGAATGCTTATCAGTTACTTGACTCATATTGTCACGGTTGATGGTTTTTACTGCAGGTAATTCTAAACGCTATACCAATTTCCTTCTCGATGACCCATGAAAGAAATTTTTTCCTTCGACATTAATTTCAATTCTCTTGGAATTTTCAGGACGGTATCAACAGTATACTGGTCGGAGAGACGACAGACTCTCATAACGTTACTCTACAATTTTTTTTGTTCGAACCTTTCTGGTCTAACTTTAATAAATTTTCTTTTTGTTCATGTAACTATAATAATTTCGTTTGACGGGTCTATGTTACTAAGAATATGATAGTATGGATGTTGTTACCAACTTTCTCCAATTAATTTGTTAGGGAACACATTTCTCTTAGTTTATCTCATTCGATTCACAAATTTACTTATAGATTTTATGTCCTATTTACCAAAAACCAGAGTTATACTATACTCCGTAAAATATGGAGGCTAGTTCAGATTGATGCTAATGATAAGGATTTTATTTCTGCTGCCTATGTTTGATTCCATTTGATAGACAGAGTTGACTAGTTTACTAGTCTTAATTTGGGTTTATGCTTCCCACCTTTTATTTTCATACTTGCATGTAATTATTACTATGGCAAGAGTATTACACCTCTAGAGAAAGTTATTAAATTTGACATCTGGTTCATGTGGTGTTATGTCTTATTCTACTCTAATGATACACGTCTATCTCTGCTTATTAATTTAAAGTTTTCAAGTATTACTTACTGGTGTAAATGATAAAAATCTCTGGACTTTCTTGTATTACTAACATGTACAGTATGCTCTATTTTCTAGCTAACATTTTCAGTCTATTTAGTGTTTAGACTACACTTCCAAACATAATATAGATCTTATGGGGAAATTAATTTTTTATCTTTCCCAGCTTGTATAGTCTGCATGCATTTTGTAGAGGTTCACATGCACTGTTTGTAATTTCCAGAAATTATTAAGTTTTTGACCCTTGCTTTGGCAAGGATATTAACACCAGTTTTATATATATATATATATATTTCTCATAACACATTAGTTGCATGATTAGTAAACATGTTTAGTCATGTTTCTGTAATATCTAAATATATATATAGATAGCACTAGAATCTATAGTACTAAAATATATTTTCTTCCATTCTGTCCTTATTATAGAAGGAAATCTATAAATAGACATGCATTGTTGTTTAGTAATTCTATATGTCTGTACCTCACTTAGTTAATTCAACAAATGTATATCTCTTCCCTGTATGTGCTTAATTCCTCCTACACATAGATTTTTGAGTCTCCTTAATGTTCGCTGAATTAATTCTATTTATAACAGAAACATATTAAAGTTACATAGTTATAAATTGTGAGGTAATATAATCTCCAGATTTAAACTAGGGATTGGTTTAGAGTTTCTTGCTGATTTGTCCTCATATTTAAGGTTCCTACAACTATGCAGGACTGAAAGAGTGTAATTACTCTACCATTCTGTAAATGTATGGAACACCAGTACAAACAAAACAATGCAATAAATATGCAGCTACAGTCATTAACTTTTACACCTAACAACAATTAATTTTAATCATTCATAACACTGTGTGCATACCACTTTGGTACTTGACCAGTCCTCCCAACTGTAGAGTCCCTCTATCTCCAGAACTCACCCCCGAGCTGAGATGACTTCCATTCCAGACCAGCCTATAATCTGCTCAGGAATAGCTTATTTAAGCTTTTTCTCCCCAAAGCCTGTTTCTAATTCTGCGTTCAGAATTACAGGATGCTTTTCTTCCTGTTTGCCTAGGCTTCCATTATTTAGGGATTTTTAAAGCTGTTTTCTACTTTTCCCAGCTTTTTACCTCTTCCCAACTACTCTCCACATCATTGGGGAAACTAGATTTTCCTCAAAATCTAATTTGGAAATAGATTCTTTCAAGGATTTTTTTTGAAAATTTTTTGGGGAAATATTTGCCTCTTTCCATCCTCATGGATTTAGAAAGTGATCTCATAATTCTCCTTTTGGTCAATCTACACAGAATTATTTTATTTATTTTTCATAATTAATTATTTAATTACATCCACAAAATACTTTTTCCATTGGGGTCCACTCCCCTTAGGATTAAAGTTCACAATGTCTAGCTTTGAAAGAAAACATAAACTAGGGGGGTGTTACATTGTTCTTTCGAGCTTTTCCCATCGCTTTAGGGGATGGTAGGTAGTACTAAAGTTAAAATTGGTACCCATTCCCCCAAATACAGGGACTTTCCTCCAAAAAGATGCAAGAACTTCTTTGTATCTTTTTTTGATACTAATCATCATAGAATACCTATTGCAATTTTACAATCTCTTTCATAAATACATTAGCTACTTGAGATGTACAAAAAGTAGATTTTACTAGTAAGAAGTGTGCAGCCTTAGTCAATGTGTCAACTACTACCATGATAGAGTCATGTTGATATTTAGTTCTTGGTAAAGTAGTAATAAAATCTATGGAAACTTTTTCCCATTTCGATTCTAGGATGGGTAAAGGATTCAACAATCCAGTTGAATGTTGATGCTCTACCTTTACCTGTTTACATTCTAAAGATCTAGCTAAATAATTAACCATAGCATTTTTCATACCTGGCCAAAACATGTTATTTGTTAAGGCTGAAATTAATTTCTGATATCCTAGATGTCCTTCATAAGGTCTTTTATGATATTGATCTAGAATTTCACTTTTTAATCAGTTCACATTGGGGATGTATAATATGTCTTTATAAAAAATCATTCGTCTCTCATTTTGAGTATACCCCTTCATCTATTGTTTCTGAAATTTTTCTTGAACTTTTTCATAGTTTGGGTCTTGTCTCATTACTTCTCGGATCAATCCTTCTATATCAAAGTTTCCACTACTCCCCACACTATTATCACTTTGACAAGCATTTCTGCTTAAGGCATATGCAATCTTATTTTTCTTCCCCTTGATATGTTTGATATCCATGTCAAACACACTAAGGAAGGAGAACCATATAGCTTGTCTAGAATTAAAACCAGGTTGTGTGAAAAAATAGTTCAAGCTAATGTGGCTTGTCATTAATATAATTTTTTTCCTAACAGGTAATGTCTCCACATCTTCAAGGCATGTATTACAGCAGCCAAATCTAAGTCATACACACTATAATTATGTTCATTTTTCTTCAGTTTTCTTGATTCATATGCTATGAATGAGTTTTCTTGCAGTAACACTCCTCCTAATCCCTCTCCACAAGCATCTGTACATACTACAAATTCCTAATTTGGATCAGTAATCTTTATAATAGGTGCAGTTGTAAGTTTACGTTTTAACTCTTCAAAGCTATGTTGACATTTTTCTATCCACTCAAAATTCACTCCTTTCCTCTGTAGAGATGTGATAGGATATGCTAAGGTTGAAAATCTCTCCACAAATCTGCTACAGTACCCTACAATTCCCATGAAAGATCTTATAGAGTAAAAATCAGTAGGTACAAGCCAATCCATTATGGATTGTATCTTTTCTGGGTCCACTGCTAATCCTTTCTCTAAAATTATAGGGTCCAAGTATTGAATTTTATCCTTGAAAAAATCACATTTTCTAAGTTTAGCATACAATATATGTTCTCTGAGTGTTTGTAAGATAATTCTGAAATGTTCTTTATGTTCAGCTTCATTCTTAGAATATATCAGAATGTCATCAATAAATAATAGAAAAAAATTGTCCAAATACTCATTTAAAATGTTTTTCATTAAGAACATAAAAGTAGCAGGTGCATTAGTTAACCCAAAAGGTAGGACTACAAACTCATAACATATTTATCTTGTTCTGAATGTTGTTTTACTTATGTATTCACCTTTAATTATCAATTAACGATAGCCTATCCTTAAATCAATTTTCAAAAAGACTATGGCTCGTCTCACTTGATCAAATAGATCATTTATTCTGGGTAGAGGATATCTATTCTTAATTGTCAGTTTATTCAGTTTCGGTAGTCTATGCACATTATAAATGTACCATCTTTCTTTTTGACAAATAGTATAGGTGCTCCCCATGGGGATACAGTTGGTATTATATAGCCTCTATCCAGCAACTCTTGTAGTTGCAGTTTGAACTCCATCAATTCTGGGGTACTCATTTTGTATGGGGCTCTAGAGACTGCGGTAGCTCCAGGTACTAATTCAATTGAGAAATCAATTTCTCTTTTAGGGGGAAGCTAAGGAATTTCCTCTAGAAACACATCCTTGAAATATCGAATGACTAGTAATTTTTCTACAAGCTCATCTCTAGGTTGTTGTCCCAATTCTTCCACATGTACAACATACACTTGGCAGCCTTTTCTTGCTTTTGTTTCTAATTGAAGTGCTAAAATTTGTCTCACTGATATGGCTTTGGGTTTCCCTTTCACTATCACCTATTTTCCCACACCACCTATACAGTGTATTTTTTTTCCTAAAAGATTTAACATAGCTTTCTGCTTTTCTAACCAGTCCATTCCTACCAAAAAATCATAGGAACATAGAGGTAAAATATTCAAGTTTAGTTCAATTTCATAGCATTCAAATTTATAGTTGTCTTGGGTAATTTATGGGTCACTTTTATTTTTGTTCCTGTAGCTAACTGAACTAACCATGCTTGCTAAATTTTTTTGACTTCACTTTTCTTTTTTCAAAAATTTGATGACTTATATAACTTAAATATGCACCTGGATATATAATAACAGAAACATGTTATTTAGACATCATACATTCTATTTTGACCATAGTGGAATCATGTTTAGCTTGACGATCTTACTGGGCAGCATTGGTTTTGGGGATGTTTCTTGCCACATCATTTGCAGTAGTTTCCTCCCTTAGCACTTGCATGTTCTGAATGTTTCTGTGGGGACAATCTCTCAATAGATGAGGTTCTCCACAACCCTAGCGCTTTAGCAGTTCCCTCATTTTAACAATTCCTTCTCTCTTAATGTTTCCATCTATCTTTTTAGATCATCTTTGTTATTAGGCCGGGTGATTCTCTTCAGTTTTGGTAAAATTCTTCCTTTGGTGATTTCTCCCAAAGTTCTTTAAGTATGATATTTTTGTCCTTTTTCCACTAGAGTCACCCTTTTCTTTGTTCTGCCATTTTTTTCGCTTATTCGTTTTTGCCTTTGAACTGCTGATAACACAGTTTTTCCTTGCGAACCTCTTCATCCATTGTCTTGGGATTATCAAATTATATCTTATCCTTGTAGATATTAGGTAGGCAGTTTAAAAAAAGTTGTACCTTTGCCTTCTCTTCCCTTATATAAGGTACATAACGAAGCAGGTTGCTGAATTTGGTAGAAAAAACATCAATGATAAGATGTCCCAACCTAATCTCATGAAAATCTTTGGATGTATCGTAATAATATTGTTCATTCAAATATCTATATTTAAATTTGATTTGGAAATCCTCCCAAGTGACAGCTTTCTCATCTATCACATGCACCATTTTGGTTTCTTCCCACCACAAGGTAGCCTTCCCTTGTAATTGGTAAATCACCAGCCTGGATTTCAAGTTACTTTCATAATCATAAAGTTGAAAATACTTTATCATGTTTAGAAGCCAAGCTTCTTCATATTCCTCCTTCTCTCCATCATAGGAGGGAGGCTTGATTTTTTGAAATTCACCCTATAATTCCTTGTTCCTTCTAGACTGTTGTCTAAAGGCTCCATCCTCCTCACACTCTTCTGACTATTTTGCAGTTCCTTTTCTCTTTATACCAGAACCTTCACCTTCATTACTGTTCTGGGAGTTCAACTCTCTGATTAACCTTTATTGTTCTTCGCTGGCTAGAGATATCCTTTCATTGTGGTTTTTCAGTTGCATAATTTCTCTTTGCATCTGATGCATAATAGCCATCAATGGAGAATTAGGATCTGATTGGTCTTCTGCACCACCAAGATCCACATACATCTCATCCACTTCACTCATGGTTTGCAACTGTATAGTTCTGCACTGAGTCATTGTACAGAAAAGTAAACGTTAGTGAAAATTTATTTTACCAAAACAATTTAGAGCAACTGAATTTTTCTATGGTGTGAGCACAGATTTTGGCCCAGTGTTTTAACATGGGTTATGATACCATTTGTAACATCTCCATTTCGAGAGAATCTTTTTTCTATATATAGTGCTAAAACTAATTTCATCCCATGGACAGATAATTTTTTGTCACATTCTGACGTACATCCGCCATCAACAAGTTACTTTGTTGTACAATTACATCTCTCAAGCTTATTCATATACTAGTTGGAAATAATACTCCAATTATAAAATCTCAATAAGATTCTATGTTTAGGAATTAATCCTTATTTTATTTTACATGGAAATTTGTATATCAAAAATTTCTCCTCTTAACCATCAATAATAATTTCCCATTCCATGCTAATAACTTAGACATTTTCTGAACCTTAACTCCCCCTCAGCCATATATACATTATTTTAACTTTACCTTAAAAGATATCACCCATATATATTTTCTGACAAATACACACACACACATATATATATATATATATATATATATTTAATCATAAATGAACTCCCTTTGGTATGGCTCCTATATAAAGGGTATACATCTCCATGTACGTTTAGAACTTTTGATAAGAATTTGTATTATGTGGTGTGAATTCATATTTACATTTTAACTTGTTCCACCCGCCCCCCCCCTAGTGTATACGATGCATTCATCGAATTAATATAAATAAATCGAATCCTATGTGAATTTTTAATTACACTACCACATACATAAAATCAGGTTTGAACTTATACTCTTGACTATATAATATATATGATACATCAGGGTTGGTACGTTCCACGTCTCTATCCTTAAAGCATTAGGTTTTTGCATTTACTATGGCTTTAATACAATTCCTCCTCTGTATCCAGTTTCACCCACTTATGTATTCGATATTTGTCGAGATTGGATTTCATTTAAGAGCTAGTATTATGTCACATGGCCCATGAGGGTTTGATATAACTCGTCGATCCATGGGAATTCCTCCAAACACCAGATCTCTTACACTTGGAGTGTTTGGATCTATTTTCAATTAGGGTTTGAGGTTCTATAATTAGTTTCATTTTTGTCTTGTGATTATTTTTCACTCTACGCATTTTTCTGAGAAGACTTCACTCTGTCTCAGCTCAGCGTTTAACTAACAGTTCCTCGATGTCACCGTTATCTCTTCTTTCATTTATCTATGAGGGAAAAATTATCTCTGGTCAGTTTAAAGAAAAGACTCCAGTTTCTGCACAAAGGTTTTATTCATCACAGTCTAAGGGTAATATATGTCATTTCTCGAATTTCCTTGATCTTGTCCTAGTTCAATTATTAGTTTCATCGTTCTAGTTATTTTGATTTCAATTCCAATTTGTTTTCTGCCTTCTTGAGAGGAACTCCATGGAATTGCGTATGTAAACTCTCCCAGGACTTTGATTACGCGTGGTTTGATGGAACTCCTCTCCACAGGTATTTCTACGAACTGTATTACCTCTTACGCTATCCATGAATTCTAAATTTTCCCAATTTGTGAGTTGATCATAGTGAAAACATGAATTTCTAGTTCAATTGTTGCATTATTGATTTAGTTTGGGGAATATTTCTTTACTATGTTAGACTATTGCTATATTTTAGTTAATGTTTATATCGCATTGAATTTATCATGTAAAAAATCCATTTTGGACATCCATTTTCCTTCTGTATTCAATTGTGAAAACCTATTTATGAGCTTATGGTTCTCCTTCAGTTTACAACATGATCAGTTTTAAACTTTACTTTTTCTTTCGCGTGGAAATTTATTATGGTTAATTAATTGTGACTGTGTTTTATTTTAACGTAGATGGCCGGACCCAAGGCCCTCCTCTCATAAAATTGTTTCCATTCCTAAGTCGTTACCAAATTTACCAATATTCTTCAATACCACCACATTTTCCCTTAATGGTTTATAATTACCATGAGAAATTAGCTAATACGTTGCTTATGTAACTGTACTCCCTCCACTCATTATAACAAAACCTTCATAAGTTTATAACTCTATGTAATGTCCACGATTGACTCTTTGTGGTAGAGTTCATATCGTAAATGACAAAATGCATGCCCAAAAATTTCGAATAACAATTTGGGTATTTTATACAATACTAAATATCCTCAAATCCTTAAAGTTATATTATCCTGTATTGTGTTTATAATTCAATTTCGTATCATTTGAAACTTGAAAACTCTCTTGTATTTGAATAATTCTAGTTTAAACAAATCCCACAGATAAGTTTCGTACTGGGTTGATTTCTATGATGGCTTCATGCTCATCATTTCATCATTCGTACATGATTGTATTTCTATTTCAATTGAGCTTCAACTTCTATCCAACTAGTTAAAACATTTTTTAACTTTCTTACCTTGTACAAGAATGAAGCTATTCTCCTTAAGTAGAATATATATATCTATATCTATATCTATATCTATATCTATATCTATATCTATATCTATATCTATATATATATATATATATATATATATATATATATATATATATATATATATATATATATATATATATATAGATATAATACTCTGCGATTTTCGTATAACAATTTTAACTTAATTGTTTTGGATTTGGAATGTACATTTCGTACTGCTCTACAACGACTAATTCCCCTCTTATCATTGCAAGCTTAATGTCCTATATCCATCCCTAAGGTAATAATTTACTCTTTTTTATTTTATAATCCATTATTATTTCCTGTTGTGTTTATAATCTCGACAAAAAATAATTCATGGTTTTGTCTTGTGTAGGTACAAATCACATATTTGTGGATTTTTATACGTCTATTAATATTTTCTATTCGATTATAAATTGTCGATTTTTTCTATCCAGGTTGGTCCAGTAACGCACTTGGGCTTTCTGAAATGCAATCTATGCATAAATTCCAGAGAGTCTTTCAAGTTTGTTATAAAGGGACCAAGTTGGCACATTGTAAAAATTTGCTATACAAAGATTTAATTTGAACTGTGTCACTCTATAGACCTATATATTTATAATTTTTGGAATATGTAATGTATGGACCATAATATTTCCTCTTTTAATGAAAGCTTGTTGGAATTTTTCTGTAATACTTTTGTTACAGTTATTATTTAACTTATAGTACTAGTTTATGAATTCATCTTGAAAAGATATTTCCATTTTTGTATATTATATCTTATTTCATATATTATTTTTCCCATTGATGCTACCGCATAGGAATTTTATTGACTATACTATTTACACACTATTTTTCATGCATATGTATTTCCCTTCTATATTAGTTTCCTAATATAAGTTAGTGATTTGAAAAGTAATACTAAAACAATAACATTATTCAATAATAATATTCTGAGAGTCAGCTAACCTTATATCTAAACCTTCATGAAGGTTTAGACATTCTAAGAGTTGATACTCTTCAGATTCTTGTCTGTACAGCCATACAGAGAACTACTATATTTATTATAGTTTACTATGTTCAATGTACAGAACTAATCTTGAACAGATTTAACCAACCAGATTTCTACAATCTTACTTCGGCCTAATAAGCATATCAATACTAAAATTATAAATTAAAATGAAATTGACTAGTGCATACCACTTAAGGTAGAGTAGTTTCGACCCAACCTTTGAGCTCTTTCTCCACAACTCCCCTTGAGCAGAGATCAAATTTCCAGTAATAGGCAACCTCTTCTCTATCCCGAATCTGATTATTTAAGCCTTCTTTCCCATCATATTTTTTCCTTAACTACGTCCAGTTAATCAAGATGTTTTTTTCTTTTTTTCCTAGGCTTTCCTTTTGTTTCTTCCACAAAAGTAATTTAAAACTAGCTTTTCCTCTTTCTAGATTTATTCCACCTCTTCCTAGTAACTTTCCTCTTTACTGGGGTATCTTTTAATATATATATATATATATATATATATATATATATATATATATATATATATATATATTGACTAGAGAATCTAACCGTACGTATCAGCATCATACACGTGGTCGAATCCCATCAAGCAATTTCTATACTCCTAGGAGAACCGCTGAGTGCCCACCACAACAAATTTCTGTAAGACGGGATTTGAACTCGTGACCTGCACCACGGCATGAATGCCTTAAAAGAACGCTCGCTTGCCACTAGACCAAACCCCGACGGGCGTAGCTTTTAATATTTTTATCTTCAATATAATTTTTAATATTTAATTTGTTTCCTCCAAGGATTTTTGGAGAAATCAAAAAGTCTTATGAACATTATCCATCCTCATTGATTTGGTTTCCATATCTCTAATCATAATCTAGTCTTTGCATAGTTAATTTCAATTTTATTTTATTAAATTAAAATAATAAAATAGATCCACAAAAATTGTTTTCCTATGGGGTCCACTTTACCCTTTAGTACTTGTTCAAATTTCTAATAAAAGCAGAGAAAATGGGGACATTATAAGGGGGTAATTGACCTATGCAACATCAAGACATGGAGAACCTCTTGGAGGAATATTTTAACAATATATTAGTGGAGTCGAACCAAAAAATAACTAAGGAAATAGAAAGGATACCACAACACATTCCTGAAATAGTCAGCCGAGATCAAAATTTGGCTCTACTATGAGTGTTCACACTGGAAGAAGTGGAAGAAGTTGTAAAAGGGTTAGAAAATAATAAATCATCTAGACTAAATGGATTTACACCTGAATCCTATGAAGCTGCCAGGCCATTCATGGGAAAAGACATATTGGAATTAGTGGAGGAATTATGCAAAACTAGAAAGTTACATCCTACTCTAAACTCCAACTTTCTTGTATTAATTCCTAAACAAGACCACTCATATCAATCATCTTCATTTAGACCTATTGTGATATGTAATATAATATAAAACATCCTTTCTACAATAATGGTCAACTGCCTCAAGCCTATACTCCCAACTTTGATATCCCCCAAACAGACTGGATTTGTTAAAGGAAGACAAATCCTAAATGGTATAATCACTACCTAGGAAGCCATTAACTGCTCTAAAACTCCGAAAACCAAAGGTATGATGGTCAAACTTGACTTGCTTAAATCTTATGACCACCTTAGTTGGACCTACCTTTAAAGTATTCTACGGGCTTTCAATTTTGATCCAAGATGGATTCTCTCATTTATCTCTTCCCATGTTTTCTCCATTCCTCTAAATGGTTCTCATTCTGATCCATTCAATGCAACTTGTGGCCTTAGACAAGGTGATTCGATATCCCCTTTCCTCTTAATCATCACTGCAGAAGGTATAGGGAGATATATTAAAAATAAGGTGCTGGGAGGACACCTAAAAGACCTCAATCTATGGGGAGATGGTCTCACTCTAACCCACCAATAGTTTGTATATGAAATAATTCTCTTCTTCCAAGATACCCTTAAATAAGCTAAATTTATCCTCTCTATTCTCCATGAATTCATGGATGCTTCGAGAACCCTCATAAACAATGATAAATCCAATGTCCTTTTATTTTTCAATACCAAAATCCGATCTCAAGTTTTTTTGGAAAGAACCCTTGGATTCTGTATAGGACCGCTGTGAACAAAATACTTGGGAATTCGCCTTAGCCTTAACTCCCTCCAGGTATCATATTGGAAATATATTCTTACCCGTATTCAAGCTTGTCTTCAAAACTGGTCCTTTCATGCTTTGAATTCTCCTAGTCAATTCATCCTTCTTAAAGTTGTTCAACAGTATATCACTATTTACCAGCTGTTTGGATTGGTAGCCCTAATGATATATACTGATATGGCCAATATCTTTAAGAAATTTATTTGGCAAGGATCTAAAAAAGTGAGAAAATGTGCCCTACTCTCTTGGGAAAAACTAACTAAAATCAAGCAATTGGGGGGATTGGGACTCAGAGAACCATATATGATCAACTAAGTGATGGGAGAAAAGTTATGGTGATGCTGGCTACACAGAGGCATGGACCTGTGGAAACAAATTTGGGAAAGGAAATATGAAATGCCACAATCTACGGAAGGAAGACCGAGGGCTTAGAATACTCGGAAAGCATCAGCAATTTGGAATTTAGCAGCCTTAAACAAAAATTTAATCAAGCATCATATCTTATGGGAAATTAGAGGTGGACACACAAATTTATTCTAGGAAGACTCCTAGCAGCAAAGGGAGAAGTCATTCAGTATACTAGACTTCTTTCTAGTTTGTTATAAAGGGACCGAGTTCCCACATTGTAAAAGTTTGCTATACACAGATTTAATTTGAACTGTGTAACTCTATAGACTTATATATTTATAATTTTCAGACTATGTAATGTATGGACCATAATATTTCCTCTTTTAATGAAATCTTGCTAGAACTCTTCTGTAGTACTTTCGTTACAGTTATTATTTCACTTATACTACTAGTTTCTGAATTCATCTTGAAAAAATATTTCCGTTTCTGTTTATTATATCTGACTTCATATTTTATTTTTCCCATTGATGCTACCACATAGGAATTTTATTGACTATACTATTTACACACTATTTTTCATGCATATATATTTCCCTTCTGTATTAGTTTCCTAATAGAAGTTACTGATTTGAAAAATAATACTAAAACAACAACATTATTCAATAATAATCTTCTCCAAGTCACCTAACCTCAGATATAAACCTTCATGAAGGTTTATACATTCTAAGAGTTGATACTCTTCATATTCCTATCTATACAACCACACAAAGAACTACTATATTTATAATTCTTTAGTATGTTCAATGTACAGATTTAATCTTGAACAGATTTAACCAACCAAATTTCTACAATCGTACTTTGGCCTAATAATCATATCAATACTAAAATTATAAATTAAAATGAAATTAACTTGTGCATACCACTTAAGGTAGAGTAGTTTCCACCCAACCTTTGAGCTCTTTCTCCATAGCTCCCCCTGAGCAGAGATCAAATTTCCAGTAATAGACAACCTCTTGTCTATCTTAAATATTCTTATTTAAGCCTTCTTACCCATCATATTTTTTCCTTAACTGTGTCCAGTTAATCAGGATGTTGTTTTCTTTTTTTCCTAGGCTTTCCTTTTGTTTCTTCCACAAAAGTAATTTAAAACTAGCTTTTCCTCTTTCTAGATTTATTCCACCTCTTCCTAGTAACTTTCCTCTTTACTAGATAGCTTTTAATATTTTTATCTCCAACATAATTTTTAGTATTTAATTTGTTTCCTCCAAGTATTTTTGGATAAATCAAAATGTCTTATGAACATTATCCATCCTCATGGATTTGGTTTCCATATCTCTAATCATAATATAGTCTTTGCATAATTAATTTCAATTTTATTTTATTAAATTAAAATAATAAAATAAATTCACAACAATTGTTTTCCTATGGGGTCCACTTTACCCTTTAGGACTTGTTCAAACGTCTAATAAAAGCAGAGAAATTGGGGACGTTATAAGGGGGTAATTGACCTGTACAATATTAGGACATGGAGAACCTCCTGGCGGAACATTTTAGCAATATATTAGCGGAACCGAACCAAAAAATAACTAAGGCAATAGAATGGATACGACGACACATTCCTCAAATAGTCAGCCGAGATCAAAATTTGGCTCTACTATGAGTGGTCACACTGGAAGAAGTGGAAGAAGCGGTAAAAGGAGAAAATAATAAATTAGCTAGACCAGATGGATTTACAGCCAAATCCTATCAAGCTACCTAGCCATTCATGGGCAAAGACATATTGGAATTAGTGGAGGAATTGTGCAGAACTAGAAAGGTACATCCTACTCTAAACTCCACCTTTCTTACATTCATTCCTAAACAAGACCACTGATATGAATCAACTTGATTTATACCTATTGTGATATGCAATGTAATATAAAACATCCTTTCTACAATAATGGTCAACTTCCACAAGCCTATTATCCCTACTTTCATATCTCCAAACAGACTGGATTTGTTAAAGGAAGACAAATCCTAGATGGTATAATCATTGCCTAGGAAGACATTCACTCCTTTAAAACTCTGAAAACCAAAGGTTTGATGCTCAAACTCGACTTGCCTAAATCTTATGACCACATTAGTTGGACCTACCTTTAAAGTATTCTACGGGCTTTCAATTTTGATCTGAGATGGATTCTCTCATTTATCTCTTCCCATGTTTTTCCCATTATTCTAAAAGGTTATCCTTATGATCCATTAAATGTAACTTGTGGCCTCAGACAAGGTGATTCGATATCCCATTTCCTCTTTATCATCATTGCAGAAGGTCTAGGGAGATATATTAAAAATAAGGTGGCGGGAGGACACCTAAAAGACCCAAATTTATGGGGAGATGGTCTCACTCTACCCCACCAATAGTTTGTATATGACATAATGATATTCTTCCAAGATACCCTTAAAGAAGCTAAATTTATCCTCTCTATTCTCTATGAATTCATGGATGCTTCGAGAACCCTCATAAACAATGATAAATCCAATGTATTTTTTTTTTCAATACCAAAATCCGATCTGAAGTTTTTTTGGCAAGAACCCTTGGATTCTGTATAGGAATTCTACCAACAAAATACTTGTGAATTCCCCTCAGCCTCAACTCCCTCTGGGTATCCTGTTGGAAATATATTCTTAACCATATTCAAGCTCATCTTCAAAATTGGTCCTTTCGTGCTCTGAATTCTCCTAGTTGATTCGTCCTTCTTAAAGTTGTTCGACAGTATATCACTATTTACCAGCTACTTGGATTGGTAGTGCTAGCAAGATATACTGATATGGCCAATATCTTTAAGAAATTTATTTGGAAAGGATCTAAACAAGTGAGAAAATGTGCCCTGCTGGCTTGGGAAAAAATAACTAAAATTAAGAAATCGGGAGGATTGGGACCCAGAGACCCATATATGCTCAACTAAGTCACAGGGGAAAATTTATGGTGATGTTGGCTACACAGAGGCATGGACTTGTGGAAACAAATTTGGGAAAGGAAATATGCAATGCCACAATCTACGGAAGGAAGAACGAGGGTTCAGAATACTCGGAGAGGATCAATAATTTCGAATTTAGCAGCCTCAAACAAAAATTTAATAAAGGATCATATCTTATGAGAAATTAGAGGTGGAAACACGACTCTATTCTGGGAAGACTCCTGGTAGCAAAGGGAGAAGTCATTATATATACTAGATCTAGTGAAGATTTTTCTATTCAAAAATAGAGTGAAAAACAAAATATTAGCTCATTTATGGGATGGAGGGGAGAACATCAATGGAGGAAATGGAAAAAAAGGAAAAATGGCATAATTCTCGAGACATCGAGCAATGGCAATCTTATGAGAAGAAGCTAAACTTAATAAGATTAACAATATTGATAGGGTGGGAAATTGTATGATGGGGATATAGAAAGAAAGGGATGTTCATTGTTAAATAAGGATATAATATCAAAGCAAACAACATACAACCTCAAGTCAATCACCTCTGGTAAAAAATTTAGACTAGGAATCAATGGCCAAAAATTGAATTCTTTCTATGGTTAGTAACTCACGGAAGGATACTAACTTAAGATCAACATCATAAACAAGGGATGTTGGGGACATCAACATGTGAGATGTATGAGAAACATATTGAAACCGTGGAACATCTATTGAAAAAGTGTCGAGTTACTCAACAACTCTGGCAGAACCTCACCCTTATTTTTGAACAGACTAATATAGACCGAGAAACAATTAAACACATTATAGAAAGTTGGAGAAAAGGGGGATTCTAATTTCCAGTAATCAATAGGGCTTATTCGATATCCTTAGGGATCCTCCTCTAGGAAATATGGAAGGAAAAAAACAGGTGAACGTTCAGAGATGAGACACAATTGGTTAATGAAAAATGGAATTTTTTTTTTGATAATATCAGAGAAACCATGCTTGGAGATAAATGGAAACATGATGTAACGTCCCTCTCTACCTTCTTTACACAATTTTTTTTTTTTTTTTATGTAACCTTTAATTTCTACCTTGAATTTCCCTGACATTTCTGTCTCATGAGAGGTTCCTTATACTCGCTTGTTAATGGCTAATTTGTTTTTAACTGAGTCAAATGCTTATTCCTCAAAATTTCCTACATGCTAATGAGAGCTATGCATCATCAATATTATTACTAATAAAACTTAATGTTTATTAATATAAGAATGTATTAGTAATATGTATAATAATATATTATATATTAATAATATATATTACTTATAATATTTTTCCCCATGGCCTTTATTTGATAACTCTTCGATTCATTAAATCATGTTATAGTTATATCATATATGATCGAATTGCAATCCCTTATCTATTAAATTTAAAATTAATGCGATTGACTGAGATATTACAATTGACCACAGTTGATTTATTTGCGCCCATTACTATAATCTCCTGACTCCTGAGCTGAATTCGACAGCTAGCTATTTAATCATTGTGCACTGGTAGAAAGTATTACGTAACTTTACTTCATACTTTGCCCTGGAGATGTTCACGCGTTCAGCCTGCCCTTACTGAAGATGTACACTTCCATGATGGTGTCTGTCTTACTCTAGGCTCAACCCTAGTACTAATACCTATGAATAGATGACACGTAATACCAGTAGCTGGATGCAATCTTGTAAGGGTCACCTTGACATAGAACGACTCAGATCGTAGGTGAATTTTTGCCGATCTGGTACCCGACTCATTACTGAGTAACAATTAAATAATACAATCCTGGTATGATTATCTATTCTAATTTCTTTCTATGATCTCCCTTGGGATTTAGTTGAAGCCTCTGTCGATGCAGTCTAGGTTCCCGCGCTTTCATAGCTTGCGTTTGACCCTTGTTCTGAATCACACTTGTACCGTCATCGTTTTGTGAGGTTAGGGTTCATGTTCCTGTTATAAATCGTATTCTTTTCATTGTTGTTCCATTTTAATGGGGATATTTCTCTTCATCGCCTTCTCATCTTTTCCCTCAGGGCGCCAGGGATCTGCATCCACGGGAAATGCATACCAGGGCGTGTGTTTCACTCCTCGTGAGTTATCTCCGCAACGTAGACTTGATTCCGCATTTATTTTACGCTCCAAGACTGTGATTTTCCTTTTTGTTTTCGTTATTGCACTATTACTCCAACTTGTTTTCCCATCATGTTTCCCATTTCAGTATATACCTTAGTTAATATGGTTTTCACCACTCTTGTCTAGAATCTGGGCATTCGTAGGGTTTAATAGCTTGAGACCATTTATCCTGATTTTTACGGTTCTGTTCCTACTATATATATATATGGGGTTTTGACTTACAGGCGATCAGGCGTCTTTACACCCACACCACGAATACTAATGTCCAGAGTCTCGATATTAACACAGGTTTTGTTTTCAGTTTGTATTAATAAAATGCTCCATTTTATCATTGTTAATAACTTCTCATACTACTTATAATGTCGCGTTTTATCCGTTTTACAGGTACAAAGGATCTTCGTCATATCGACAACTGATTCTAGTTGATTTTTTTAGCATATTGCTAAATCTTCAATTTAGCTATTTTTACGTGGCTTGTCCAATGTATAGGTTCTTCACCCTTCTCCAAACGTGCGTTTGGAACGTAGCTATGGTTGCCGAAGATTTTATCATTTTTTTTTTTTTTAATATTTGCGTTCAGCGCAATGTATACTGAAATCATGTCTGTTAAAAATGGTTCGAGACGTGGGATTTCTATCTTGCCTTGCAACTAAGCACATAATTTTCGTTTTAGTTTTGTTAACTATTTCCATAATAGTATTAACTTGTTGGGAAAATTTATATCTAATAACCCTGTAGATGAAGAGATTTTTCGGTGGCAATCGATCCCCTATCATTATTCATTTTCGCGCCGAGGGCCTGGGTTGTGGTAAACAGATCTGTGCATAGATACTCAATGCATCTCCTTCCATATCTATTGTTTTCTTCATTCCAGATTTTAAAGTGGTATTAATCCTTTTCATATATGCCAGGTTCATTAAACTGATATATTACTATTAATTCCATTGGGAAATGTTAATATTAAGATAAAAATCAAATTATAATTATGTTCTAATTTTCATGACTACCGTTTACATAGCCTTATGTGTGATAAGCTCGATAATTCAGGTTATAACACAGCATTTCAATTCCTGTAAAATTGTTAGAGACTCAGATCTCATACCTCGTCATATTTAGTCACTGTTCTTTTAATATGGGTTTTTTTTTTTTTTTTTTTCATGTTAAGCTGTCTAATCTTTGCAGAAGCCCAGAAAGCTATTTTATTCTGATAATTTCTCTTTAAGAGATATGTGCATGCGATGTCCTAACTGTAAGCTAATGATTTCCTTTACAACGGTAGTTCCCGAAGCTAATTTGGGACAGCTAAAAATGAAATTTGGGATAGTCTAGCATTATTTAATGTCCTAACATTCTTATCTAGATGTTCCATCAAGTTCTAAGGCAAGGAATTTTAATACTAACCAACTGTATTCCAACGAATTCCTCCAATTTATCTTACATATAATTTAGACATAACATTCTAACCTGTAGGTTGCTTAGCTCAGTAAAACAAAGGATTAATTATTGACTGGATTGCACAGCTTTCCCTTATTTTACAGTATTAATTTAGAAAGTGTTGTGTTGCAAGAATGTAATTTCTGGTGCCGAAACCAACTACAATCAAATTTACTCTTCCATTATCTACTGCTTTCTTCTAGAATTTGTTTTGTGTTTCAAAAATCTAATAGATTGAATTCTGGTTAACCCTAATTTTGCTTGAGACTGCTTCTAATTTAATATTCAGAAGCGGATTGAAGTTATTTTAACTATACTAGGGAAATAGGTATACTTTCTCCAGATTTAGACCACTAATTGGTTTAGAGATTATGGATGATAATAGTTCCCTAGGGTTCTTTCCTACTACCATGCAGAGGTTAGGAGAACTCTTTCTCCTATTCATCTCTGTTAAAAGTAAGGAAATTCATTACACCTAATTGATATTTAACATAAGTAACATAACATTTTTCACAAGTACACATTGCTGTCAAATGAAATTACTTAGAAAAACCAGTGTGCATACCACTTTTGCAGTTTGACCAACCTCCCAACCCTAGAGTCCTTCTGTCCTCAAGAGCTCACCCCCAAGCTGAGATCATCCCCTAGAACAGACCAACCTCAATCTGTTTAGGAGCATCTTATTTAAGCTATTGTTCCCCAAAGCCTGTTTCTAATTCTGTGTCCAGAATATCAGGATGCTTTTCTTCCTGTTTGCCCAGGCTTCCCATTTTAGGGATTTTTTTTAAATTTGTTTTATGCTTTTCCCAGCTCTTCCAGCTTTTTACCTCTTCCCAACTATTTTCCTCATCATTGGGGAATTTAGATTTTTCCTCAAAATCTAAATTTGAAATAATTTCTTTCAAGGATTTTTGAAAGATTGTGGGGAAAGTATTTGCTTTGTCCATCCTCATGGATTTAGCAAGTGATCTCATAAATCTGATTTTGGTTAATTTGCACAAAATCATTTTATTCATTTCCTCAAATTAATTATTTAATTACATTCATAAAATACTTGTCCTTTGGGGTCCACTCCCCTTAGGATTAAAGTTCAAATGTCTAGCTTTGAAATTTACACACATAACCTAGGGGTGTTACACATGATGATTATAAATTGAATGCCCAAGAGGCTCATATACTGAGAAATATGAATTCAAAATGAAAAATTCTTTCTCTAGCTTCATGGAAAATGAAACCGATGGAAATCAAATTGTAGGTTATATTATTGACACCCCCAGAGGGATTCCTAAAAATAAACTATGAAAGGGCCTCTAAAGGAAACCCGAGGCAGGCTCATGCAGATCTAATTTTTAGAGACTCACGAGGACAAGTAGGGAGGATTCATGCAATGGACTTGGGATATGAAACTAATAATAAAGAAGGGCTCAACACAGTTAAACATGGACTCCTTATAGCAAGAAGAGAATAATGCAATAGGCTAGTAATCGAAGGGGACTCAGCTTTGGTTACAGGAATCCTCCAAAAGCTTTAGGAGGGAGTTACGTGTGAACAAACTAGCCGTGTTTGGCACACATTAAGGCTCATACAGGAAATCAAGGATCTGATTCCAGGCATATGTTATATGATACACTATCATATTTGTAGAACCGGTAATGCACTAGTAGACCTTCCAGTGAAATGGTCTTGTACACATCAAGAAAAGTACCTAGATAGAATTTGGGAGAGATCAATGTAGGAGGGAGGCCTTGAAACTATGTAAGAGATTGTTGACTGAGACAACAACCAAAACCAAGTTCCCTTTCCAGCGGGCCACGGGTGTTAAGGGAGGCATGATGCGATAGCCTGTCATGTAGGCTATGTGCGAGAATGAGGATGAAAAGTCAGAGAATGTGGGCATATTTCCCCATTCCACATTAAATTGGCATTCACTACAGATAGAAGATGTCAAGTGATGTTAGAAAAATCCTTGGATGAGAGCTACAACTCGAAGGACAAAAGGTTGGGTAGAAATTTGGTTAACCATTTGATGTTAGTCAGAGTGCAAAGGTTCGTCGAGCAGCCAATAGGGGAATTACAATAGTGGAATTAAACTTTGTCTAGTGGGAAATAGTTTACATGGGATGTTTCCTTCTCTCACTTTTTTATGAGCATGGTAGTCCTATGTGTTTCTGAGATGGAAAGGAAGTATATTCTGAATGATATCTAGAGTTTTCAGTTTATCGAAAAAAAGTAGAATAAAATCTCTCTTGGTTATGTTATCATGCTAATATGGGAGGGTGTCACCCCAAAAAGGCCATCACCTTTGATTATTTCTGAGAGGGAGAGGGTTCCAATGATAGATACCAATTCTTGATGGTATTGCCAATTTTTCCATTGTGAATTTTCCTCCATGAATCTTTGAGTCCTGGTATCTCCTGAGGCAGCCCTCAGATTCTATGACCCTATCATTCAAGTTTACATAGCTTTGCAGAGTAGTACTATTTTCTCCCTGATAATGATAAATGAAGGGGTAGTGGTGGGCGATGGTGCTTGAAGAAGCACGGTATGGCCTGACCCCCAATTGCTCCATGAAACCCTGAGTCCCGAGTCCCCCTACCATCATTTTTGTTTCTATAATTTTTCATGTCATTGTTACGACTCTGCATGTATCGTCTGCAATTTTTCTTTGAGTATCATGGGCTCTGTTAACTTCAAGAACCTAGAGGGTGAAAAATTACAAAGGATTCATCACCAGTTCTCTAATTTTAGTGGATGTCATTTCTATTTAGCTGGGGCATGAGGCGTTTCCTTCAATATTCTGGGTTCTGTCCTGTTGTCTATCGAGGGCACCAATTCAATGATCCTGCATTATAAATCCTCTAGTTAGGAACTTGCTGAGAAGAGGAAATCTCCTATAATTAAGAAAATAGAGGCATGCACATAGTGCTTCATCCTATTTTTCGTTGAGTGTGTTAGGTTCATGACTCTGTACTATCTATGTTTTAGCTAGGGACTGACTATGAAGAGGAACTATCGCATGGACATTAGAATAGGGGCATGCAAGCAGATGAAAGGCAATAATCAAGTGGTGGAGGGGTGGAAATACCTGACACTCAGTGAATAGGAGAATATTTTTTTTAGTCCGACTATAAAAAATGATTTTCTTCTATTTCTCTATACAGGTCCTCCTAGCATCTTTCACCTTCTAGTCTCTGCATGTCAGGTGGGAACCCTGGTGTGGATTTGGGTGAAGGTACATTTGCTCGGAGACCCACCAAACATGAAAATGGTGAAAGCATAGACAAGTAGAGGAAATGTAGGAAAAGGAGGCCGAACTGGCAAAAGAGGAGAATAGAAAGGCAAGGAGAAGGTGGGACGTAGTAAAAAAAGAAGAAAATCTGGTAAGGAAACCATGGAAAACTTACTACATGCCTTTGTTGTGGGGACACCAGGATAGGTAAAAGGCTTGATTTCAGGTTGGGAGCGAGACTTCAAAACCAAAGTTAAGGATGACATTCCAGATGATGAAATGGAACTTATGGTGACTGATCTCTGGAATACTAGAGGAATATATTCCATGTTCAAACCAGAAATCCACCGCTATTGGGCAATGAAGTGTCTAATGGAAAAGTCCATTGTAATAGTTCAAGAGGTAGTAGGTGACTCAAAAGAAGCTTCCATATTGGCAGATATGCACAAATACATTCAAGCAAAACAAATTCAGGTACATCACCAGAATGTGCATCTTAGTCGCATTGAACGTCAACTCCAAAGCATGCATCAATTAGATATTCATGGATCAAGTGCAAACGATCCAACACCTATTGAATCCTCAGATGAGTAATTCCAAAAGTCTAGTTTTTTTTTGTTGAAACATGAAGTGGGCAGATATCATTTACCTTTTAATAGTATGTCAAAAGATATAGTAGCTAATAAAGCTTATCAGGCATTTAGAGACAAGATCAAATTGTTTCAATTTTGGTTGGCTTTTAACTCCTTAAGGTGGCCAATAAACCTTTTGTTTTTGTTTATATGAATGAATAGAGAAGCACTACCAAATTTACAAAAAAAAAAAGATTTAAATACTCCTAGAATCAAATATTTTGGAAGATTTTTTTACCTGATTCCGTTATGATTAATTTCATTGAAATGAAATTGTAGCCTCTCAATATAATGCAAAAACAATTTAAATAAAAAAGAATGAGGCTACTCATGTGACATCATTGTTATCATACTTTTATGTCCTCCTCCCATCTTGTAGAGGGTTGATGGAAGAGTTTTTCATGCACGACATCTATTTGATTTCACTGTAGCATAGTAACATGAATCCAATGTATGGAAATAAAATCCTAGATCCTAGAGATGACGAAGCATGCTAGATCCTAAATATGATAATGCCCAGATGGACAAAATAAATCATGAAATATACCAAAACGAATGTAAATTGTTCATAAAATTAACATGAAAAACACTCATCAAACTCAATAACTTGCAAGAAAACTTGAACCCTTAAGCACATATAAGACGTTGTTTACAAAATCTGAAAGAGGAATGAGCACGACAACACTAACATACTTCATTTAGAATAATTGTGGTCCTCTTGAAAAGGAGTTCAATGCAATAATTATATTCATCAAAGAAGCTATCCAAAGTGAAATTTGACTCTAGTTCCATAACAAACACAACAAGCATCGACCATACGCACTTTGTACTATGGTACTATCTATTTAAACAAATAAGTTGTAGATATTAGAAACTACTTTGTTTCCTCTTGTAATCAAAATATACCCAACCCTAAGGCCACGTAATAACATTTTTGTAAGAAGTTTTTTATTATTTTGAAAGAGGTCAATGTTTTGATAGTGTTTTTAAATTATGTAGATTTTCAATATGTATATAAAAAATATATATGAAAATTATTTTGTTTTTTAAAATTGGATTTTAATACACATTTGTATTAAATATAAATATTCATATTTCATAATATTATCAATCTTCATTTTATGATAAGTAATAGGTGATATTTTTATTTTATTTCACAATAGTTTTAAAGTTTATTTAAAAATTTACGAAAAAAATAAACTTTTATTAAATAATAATTTAACAGACATAAATATTTGTTTTGGGGATAATCATGATATTTAATTAGTTAAAATTCTATTTGAAAAAGTAAAAGTACATATTCCAAGAATATACTATATTTTATTAAACTAAATAATTTTATATCATTTTTAAAATCTTCATACGAAAGTAATTAAAATGATTATTAAAAATATACTTTTATAAATTTCCACATAATGATTATACAAATACAAATTTGAAACTAAGAATCCTTTTATTTATGAAATCATTTTATAATAAAAAAATATTCTAATAAGCTTATGTTTCCTACCTGTCTTGTCCAACTCTCTAACTCGCAGAAGAAAGAGTCAAAGAAAAGGTTTCGTCAATGACCTTATCAAATCAACATTAATGCGCGGATTAACTAGTTAACAGAGATAAAAACTGTTACTATATGCATGAATATGAGCAGTTGTATTCTGTATTTTGTCAAACATTATTATAAATGAAAACCATTATTAAACATATAAATTGATAATAAAGTGAAACAAAATTTGTGTTTGAAGAAGCAGAAAGTGACGATCACATAAAGCTTTTCTATTTTATAATAGAACGCTTAGTTTATAGATTCCCAATCAGTGCAGCGATCTATTCCTTTCTTCGTGCCCTATCCAAATTAAATAAATTAACAGAGACTTAGCAGTTAATCTAAATACAGAAAGTGAACTTTCAGTAAAAGCCTAAAATATTTGACAAAGTCCATGATGTCCAGCCCTGAATTGTAAGACATTACAAATGCCATGGATGGACATTGAAATTGATTAAGTAGGAAAGAAACTCCGATCAATACCCGCCCAATCATCGCCGGAAATTAAGCGCTGCCTAAAAACGGAGATTTCGCCAAGGTGAACTGGCTGAAATTCTTTCACAAGAGGGACACCTTGACGCAGGCTTGAGAGGCGGCGACGACATTTTGAGAGCTTTATGTTTTTCCAGCTCCATGTGAAGTTTTTTGTTCTCTTCTGCAAGTGCCTCATTATATCTCTTCAGAATCTCGTAGTCGACTTCGGTTTGCTTCAGCTTCGTCCTGAAAACGAATTCATAACATTTTGATTAACTTGTAACAGAAATTTGTCAATAAAATATAGCCTTCAAAACAGAAAGCTGTGAATACTAAGATCAAAACTTTTCCGAATGATAAATTTTTTGAAATTTTAATTTCCAAGTGAGTCTTCAAAAGACAAATTATGTAGTTGATGATTCCAAAAAATGACTTTCCAATAAAGGACACGTGCTAACCTTGCTCGCCTATTCTGGAACCACACTTCAACTTGTCGAGGACGGAGATTGAGCTGGAGGGCTAAGGCTTCTTTTTGCTTCTGCGGAGGAAGAAGAAATACAGCACCCGAAATCACGTCAAATCACAAACTATAAGAAGTAAGTGAATACTGTGAAGAGATACTTACAGGTTCGGGTACCCTGTTCTTTTGGAAACTTTCTTCCAGAAGAGCACACTGCTCTCTGGACAGCCTAAGCTTCTTCCTGGAACCACCCTCTTCTTCTACATCGCTGAGTACCCTCGAACAATCTCGGCCATCACCCCGTTTGCGTTTTATCTGTGCATACCCGGTAGCGTTGGAATTCACGGTGTCGCTGTTCGACATGGACACATTGATGGCGCCTGCATCTGGGAAATCGTTGGCATGGGATCGCCATGACAGAGACACCGGATGGATCAGATCCTTCGTTTCTCCCGCTGATCTCTTGCTGCCAACACCAATGCTTCCTGAACATGACGATTATCGTTACTATGTTCCACAATTATTATTAGAACAGCAGACATATCAATAAAAACATCATTGAAATAAAAAAATTCAATCTGTCCTTAACGGTTAGTTTCAAGGAGTGTTAAGCAGGGGCGCATGAGTATACCAATCGATGGTGAGGTGTTCTCCCAGGGCAAAGTGCCGCGGCCCGAGTGAAGGTCTAACGGAAACAGATCTAGCTGCAGAGGAGTCCCATTCATACTTCTTGGCGAAACGTACATTTCATCATTTGTTCTGGTGGCTGTCCCATCACCTACTGCGAAACCTAAAGAAAGGCCTGCACTGCAATCCCGATCCATACTCCTTTTGTTTCGAATAAGGATTCGATAGAGTGGAAATGATTGAAGAATCTATAAAAATAGGGAGGGATTATATAGAAGGAGACAATGAGCGATGGATCTGGATCCCGACTTAACTCCTCAATCTTTAACAATGATTATAATAATAATTGACTGTTAAAACGATGAAATATTGACCATCATGTGCAATGTAGTTGACCAGTGACAGTTTATGGTGCTGACAACCTAACATTGTATGTCTTTGACCCGTCAGGTTGGCCAAAAAGACAAACTTTACATTACATTATGGCCAAAAAGATAAACTTTACATTACATTATTATGGAAGAAAACACATGTTTCTGGCCATTCGTCTAACGAAAACAAATTCCTGGAAAATATTTTACAATTCTCCAATTTCCGTTACCAACATTTATGATTCAAGTTAGTTAACGAGTTGAGGTAATAAGGTAGATTTAAATAATCAATTTTTGACATAAAGGAATTTCTTGTTCAAGAAGGATAAAGATCTAATAAACCTATTCAATATTTTAATAAATTTAAAATTTTTATTTTAAAATATATTAGTATTATAAAATTTTATATATTAATTTAATATTTTAATAACTTTTGAAAATATATTAGTATTATAAAATTTATATATTAATTTCATATTTTAATAGTTTTTAATTCTGAAATAAGTTATTTTTAATATGGCTAGTTATTTTTAATAAAATTAAGATTGAATTATT
Source organism: Pinus albicaulis (assembly GCA_034641835.2). Classification (NCBI taxonomy): domain Eukaryota; kingdom Viridiplantae; phylum Streptophyta; class Pinopsida; order Pinales; family Pinaceae; genus Pinus; species Pinus albicaulis. The sequence continues at coordinate 459,755,635 of CM076578.1, read as the reverse complement.
AAATAATAAAAGAAATCCTTATGTTTTTTTAATAGAAATCACACTATACAATTTTGATCAAAACTTTGACTAAAATTGTAATTTATTGTTGTTTAAAAATCAATTTTCAATGTATAAATGGAGTCAACATCTTAAAAAGCAGAATAGTCTAAATAGGTTCATTGGGATTTTTGAGGGTGTTAAATCTATTTCTATATTGGAACACTTCTATATCAATATTTTGCAAAATAAAAGAATACGTCGTTGCAACTGAAATTCTCATTACACAACATCCTAGAAAACCTTGAGGCACTCAACTTTTGCAAACTAAATAACTTAAATTTACAATCCATCAAAATCCTTTCTAGAATTGGGCTAAATTTATGATAAAGTATTCTAAAAATAGTCATTCCATCTATCAATTCAACCATGTATTTGAAATTTTAAAACCATAAAAAAATAAAAATAATTAATTTAATATTTTATTATTATGTTTAAAAAACATAAAAACTCTATAATGTAATTATAACTTCATAAAGCTTCACATTTTAACACATATTTTAAAAAGAATATTTAATGTTGACTTTCATATCCATACCTATTTAATTAAGAAATAATCTTAATTTTTTTAATTGAGATTAATAATGCTATTGCAATATTTTAATGTTATTTTATCTTCAAGGATTTTCCTAGTTTAATATGATAGACATTAATGTAATGTAGTTAATTATACAAATATAGTTAATTATAACTAATAATTAAAGAAGTCTAGATTCATATTAACTTGAGATCTGCTAAGTTCAAATAGAGTTATCTTGTGGTTCAAACCACTATTAGTGAGAAAAGAGATTTGATCTCAGACCTTGGTAAATATGTAGTTAAGATGGATCTAGCTAGGTTCTTTATAGCACATGACAATTTATATTTTTAATTTGAAGTGAACAATATTTTATAGAGTGGTTTATTTTTTAATTTATGAATGATTTAGCCAAGTTATAGCATTTTTATCCCAATCCAATTGGAGATAGACATTGTTTTAGCTCTAGTTTGAAGTATTAGAAAACCTCTTCTCTATCATGTTTTTAATCTAGTTCTCTTAGATTAGGTACTTAGTCATACTCATGCCATCCAATGGAAAATTCTCTCTTTTATGAGGAGGATGATGTATTCCCTTTAGTTTGCATATTTTGTAAATTATGAAGAAAATTTGAATTTACTAGATATTTCTCCAAAATTATCTATAGATGTTGCGTACTTAAAATTTTTAAGTATATAAAAAAGTGTTGTTGGATGCAAGGGAGTCCTTATCCATTAACTAAAAATACAAATAAAAATGTAAAAGTAAAACAAAAATTGTTAAATATCATACAAATTAGAAAATTAAGATATATTTAGCTATCTTATTTTTGTTGTGTTGCACAAATAACTTCCTAGAGTCATGTCAATATAAGGATTATCAATACACACAATTCCCACTTGATATATATTAATTATAATATATATTTATGTCAATAAATATAAAAATAATAAACCAACACCATGTAATAAATTTATGCAACTTAAAACATTACATAAAAATAAGAAAAGATAGGCATTACTCATTTTGCATGCATGAAGCATAAAATATATTTATCTTCATACATATTTACAATTCACACTTAGTATATATTAAGTATAACATATATTTCTGTCAATAAATATAAAAAAAATAAACCGACACCATGTAATAAATTTATCCAACGTAAAACATTACATAAAAATAAGAATAAGATAGACATTACTGATTTTTCATGCATCAAGAAAAAAATATATTTATCTTGATACATATTTAAATAGTAAACAGAGAAGAGGTAATAAGTTTATTGTTTCTTCATACATATAACACCTTTTAATGATAGAAACGTAATAAAATAATCATTTCTCTATTTTATTATTTATTTAACATACTACATTTAATGTGTGAATGTTTTCGTATAATGTGCCAACCATACCATAATTCATAACTTTGCTATTTAAAAAAAACTCATTTTTGTAGGAACACAAAGTGGCAATCATACAATAATTTGTAACTTGATTGCATAGAGTTAACTCAAAAATATTTTGGATTAGAAAGCATTAGATTACTCATGTGATATTTTCGTTATCGCACTTTACAATCCTGCTTACCTTTCCATCTTACTCCCATGTTCCATATGCGAAGCGATGAAAGACATCTATCAAATTTCACTACAACTTGACAAAATAGATCTAAAGTAAGAATGTAAAATCTTGAATCCTAAAGATGATGGCACCTAAATGGAGAGAATATATTCATCTGGCATACTACATTGTACAATTTGACAACCCTACCGTAATTCATAATTTTCTTTTAAAAAAGCTCATGGGTCAAAACACAAAGAGATAACTATACCATAATTTTTTAGTTGTGAAGATTTAACTCAAAAATCATCACCTACTCTAAACAAGCCAAAATTTCTTCCAAAAAAAAATCATTTGACAAGATTTTGAAAATTTTTGACAGAAAATTTTGAAAATCTTGGTTACAATTGTCAAACATTAGGATTTTGAGTGCCACAAGGGTTCTTTGATGGTGACCTATTATTAAAAAAATTATTTAAGCACTCCCTGAATCAAATTATTTTGAATAAATTTTCACCAAATTTGATTTGGAAAATTTCTCGTCTAGACAAAATTGTTGCCTCCGTAAAATGATTTCGATAACAAAGCATGAGAATACTAATGTTATAGTTTTGTTATCATACTTTTAAGTCCTTCTCCTATATAATAGAATATAAATGGAAAAATGTTTCATGTAAGACATGTATCTAATTTCACTTTAGCATAAGAACATCAATCCAATGTATAAAATAGAATCGTAGATCTTAGAGATGATGACGCTCATATAGAGAAAAGAAATAAGGAAATATACCAAAAAGAATGTGATAATAATGATTGTAGGAAATATACCAAAAATCATTTGATATAATTATTCTAACAAAGGGATATGTATATGTTCACCTGGATTGTTATAATATAAATCTCTTCACTTCCACTTTTAAACATTAGAATGTTAGTAATACCTTTGTTTTTTACCTCAAATGTGGAAAGATGCCTACAGAGAGGGGTATATTTTTTTTTGGTGAATATTATAGGCGAATAATGGTCTCTCATTCTTCGAATGGTCAATTTAGAACTAAAAACATCTAGGTTCTCTACAATGAAAATTTCTCTCCGGATTGAGGATGCATAACTTTTGAATCTATTAGTTTTCATTTGAGCATTTTCAACATAGTCTGAACTTGTTTGACAAGAAACTGGCCAAGAACATTGTTCATCTATATGTCCATTAAAAAGGTAAATAAAATATGTAACCGAAATGTTACTATATGATTTGAATACTTCATAGAGGAAAGTACTTGGAATATAGTTACATTCCTTTCGGTTACTTTTACATGTAGAGCTGAAAACACTAGTGACAATAAAAATGCTTCCTTGTTCTTCCAATTTTGTCTTATTTTCTAAAAATATAAATTTTCCTCATGTATATATGTCGAATGAATGAAAGAGTGCCATTTGGTTTCATTTTCATCAAATAGATGCATGAAGATGAGAAGAGTAAAGAGCTTCATACAATCACTAAATTATTGGAACTAAGAGAGTGTAGATGTTTCACATACTACATGAGGAGATTTTCATGTGGGTTTTGTAAAGCCTAAGTTTACGAATAGAGAATAGTGTTTACAACTATTTTGGAAACTGTCCCATACCATCCACCTTGAATTAACACAACCACTTACTTAGATTCAAAATCAAATTACGATATTAATGTTGATGCATCCATGATCATGTACAAATGGTATTCCATCCTTCCTAGTTTGTATACTTTCACTTTAATGAACTATAACAATTTTAAAATAAAAAAAGGGTTTTGCATTTATGAATACCTATAAATATGGTATGATGTCAAACAGTAAATCTTGATGTCATAAGTTAGTTATGAATATTGGTGACTTCTTAGAGTTAGCAGAGTTTATAGGTGAGGTTGGAATAGATGGCATAAATGCTGAAATAAGACATCAATTTTTTTCTCCAATCCAATGTTTACAATACATTTTTTTTCAATTATAATAAAATATACATTATTTATTTCTAAATTTAAATATTATGTTTTGTATAAGTCAAAGCTAAACTAATATCAATAAAATTACAAATATATTACTAGAGTCTATGGGAAAAGACTAATAATATGAATAATGAGTCTAAAAAAAGAGTTTTCTTTTATTCCATAGTTAACGGTGTGCCAATTTCTAAACATTTTCAATGTCAAAATAAAATTTCCACCCTCCATTTATCTTTTTTTTTTCAGTCATAAAGTTCAAGTTATTCTCATTACATACATAAAATTTTATATATTTATATACATCATTTCCTCCAAAATTTTGTTATCATTTAATAATTTCACATAAATAATATTTTTGTTAGCCTCACTCATAAACAATTATAAATGAAAAATTAGGCATAAATTCCTAATTTTAAATATTTAATTTTGGATTTATAATTGTTTATGAGAGTGAGGCTAACATTCCCCCCTCAATGATCAATCCAACATAAGAATAAGGAACCATCTTACAAGTTCTCATGTTGATCCTCAAAAACATTTCCTAGAAAACCGCCAAAGCTGGATGCCGAAAAAATTGCAAACTGAAGAGACCATGAGTCAGCTGCATGTCGAAGTCATTTCTAATTTTTTCTTAACAAGTTCATCACATCCCAAGGTGCAAAAGGATCCATATATCCTTTGCTTGAAATCAACATCCTTTTTCCACTCAAAAAATTTAAGAATACCCACAGGTGAGTCTGCAAATGATGATTACGCACTCGCCGATGATTTTGATGATGTTAAAAAAAGATTACTGTTTCTTTTTTTAATGATGTTAAAAAAAACTTACTATTGCTTTTGTTGATGATGGCATAAAATATTCACTGCAGTTTTTGAAAACTTCTCACTGCTGGTTTTTGGTCAACTGCCCACTCGTGAATTTGTTGATGCCCAATGGTTGATCAAGATTTTTGAATTCCCATTAGATGTTGAAGATGCCCCCTGGCTGCTTTTGTTGATGTTTTCAAAACTTTTAGTCTGACAGCCACCTTCAATTTCACTATCATTTCCACCCCCCCCCTTGTTAGCTGAGAGAGAGTCAAAACTCTGTAAATTATTCCTGAACTCCCCCCTTCAGGTGTAGAAGTCACTACAAGGAAAAGACACTCTAGTGGATGTTTTTGAGGAATCCCTTATAAAAATACCCCACACATTCGTTTCTACTGGGGGTTACTAGAGGAGGTTGGAAAACATAGGTTTTTGCAGATGTTTTTCGTCTGGTGCACTTAGCACCATACATCACACTGGTATGTTTAACAAGAGAAAGCATCAGTGCACAAAAAAACATTGACACACCAGACACCATGCACTCTGTGCATACCTGCCCGATGTGTCGTATTACTGTAGCTCTTCCGCAGCAGTGCCTCGTAAAAAAGCACCGCAAAAAGGAAACCGCGAGTAAGGTATTAAGAAACCACACCGGTGCGCCCATAAAAGCCCCGTGCACCAAAACATGGTTAAATAAAAAAAAAAATACAGCCAAAAAACCGCATTTTTCACTTTTCTCAGTTCTCCAGAGCTCTCAATCACTGGTTCAATTTATCCTTGTCTTAGCCACCCTAACATCGGTGCTCCCATTGCACCCATTGCACGCACTACTATTGTGCATTCATTGCCCACCAATCTCCAGCTTGAATTTTTCAAAATGGTGGGCAATGCACCCACTAAGAAGGATATATATTTCATTATAGGACTATTGATGAGAGGGGTGGATTTTCCATCGTTCCCAGAGGTTCCAACTGCCTATGTAGCAGGGAGTCAGTGAGTGTACTCCCAGAGATACATTGGAGCATCAGTACTATCTCCTTCAGATTTTGAGGTCACTAGAGGTCAGTTACATATTGGTACATTTGGTAGTGAGGAGGTGAGGTGCCTCTCACTTCTCATTTCGACCATTTCACACAACACCAGTGATGGGAAGAACATTGGTTGCTCGCTTCTATATTATGTTGATTCTTTAGTACAGGAGCCACGACTTGTCAAGTTGTCTGCCATTTTTCTGCAGCAGTTCTGTACAACCTTAGATACATGTTTTGTTCATGAAAAAAAGAGGGTCGACTTCCTTTTTGCTTCAGAGCTTTTTTTTTATATTTTTTTATAGGTTTCCACAGACGAGGCCTACTTTTGTTCGGCAACCTCGTAGGCCGATGTTCGAGGCACGGGTGCACATGTGGGGGCATATGATGCCCAAGAGGGGCGAGACTGTGTTTTTACTGAGGATATAGAATGATGCACTAGAGTTGCTAGCCAATGTTGATGAGCATCCCTTCATTATGGTCCCATTTTCTTATGTGGGTTTGGATTGGCGAGGGTGTGAAAATTCTCATCTTCTTTTGCAAATTCTACAGCTAATATGCCTCCTCAATGGCCAAATGTACAAGTATTTTTCTTATTTTTCCATAATTAAACCTTTTAGCAGATTAGAATTTTAGATAACCTTAAAATTAACGATTCAAAAGAAAAAAATATTTTGTCGTGCAATGTGCTGAAGCCGTTCGACTCACACCGGTTCGCGGTGTTGCTTGTAAATTTATAGGCCGCACCTCAACTGGTGCTAACGGTATCTGCGCCGGTTCTAGGGTAGTTTCAATAGGTGCATCGTGTTATTTTAACATTTTTAACAAAGTGCAGTGCAGTCATTTTTCTGGCTACACCGTTGACCATGTGGAAGAGCGGCAACGCGGTGCGTTGACTGAAATATATGCCCTGGGGTGTGTAATGTTGTCAACACACTACATTATATATTTTGACGGGGTCAATAGTGCAGCCTGGTAAACCGGTGCTAATGGTATCCACACTAGTTTTGGCATAGTACCAAAGGCGCACCATGTTATTTTAAATTTTTTTAAAAAGTGCGGTCCGGTCGATTACCTGGCCACGCCATTGACCTAGTGAAATAGTGGAAACACAATGCATTGACTAAAATATCCACCCAGAGACGGGTATTTTTTTCAGTGCACCACTTTCCGTATTCTTACAGGGTCAATAGTGAAGCCTGGTAGAAGACTGCACTGTTGACTATGTAATGATGTCCAGAGGTCGGTCTGTTGACTTAAATATACACCCCGAGGCATAGATTTTATTCAGTGCACCGCACTCCTGACATCGTAAATATTTAATGGTGCACTAGAAATTTTCGGGAGCACTGCCGCTGGTGCTTTGAATATTATCTGGTATACCGTCGTCGATGTGCTCCATAAAAAGATGCACCAGGACCGATGCATGACTGTTTTTTTGGTGCACCGACTATTTTTTTTTTTGTTTCTCCAAAAAAAGTTATATCTGTATATTTCTAAATACATGTCTCATTTAATAAAAAAATTGTATTTAATATGTCGATCATTCAGATACATTAAAGGAGAGAAGAGGGGGAACAACAAGAACAACAGGCGGACTAGTATAACATGGTTCGCCTATGGGAGGCATGAGAGAGGGAGAGAGATGCGTACCCTCGCCCCATTACAATAGCTACCCAGGACCTCCTAAGTGAGGAATGGGTCCTCAAGTTCTATGAGGGGGGGTACTTTCCTAAAGGGCCTTGGTTTGTTTTTTAGACATCTTATTTGAAGGTGGAATTCCCACCAACAGGCTTTCCAGGTTGGTCTTGACCAGTGGTACACACCCACTGAGGAGGATATATATTTAATTACATGGCTATCGAGGACAGGGTTGTATTTTCCCTCGTTCCGAGAGGTTCCAATTGCCTTTGTAGCAGGGAGTCAGTTACTGTACTCCCAGAGATACATTGGAGCAGTAGTACTGTCTCCTTTATATTTTCAGGTCACTAGAGGTCAGTTACATATTGGTGCATTTGGTAGTGAGGAGGTGAGGTGCCTTTCACTTCTCATTTTGACCATTTCACAAAAAACTAGTGACGGGTAATGCATTAGTTGCTCACTTCTATATTATGTTTATTGTCTACTTTAGGAGCCATGACTTGTCAGGTGGTCTGCCATTTTTTTGCGATAGTTCTATACAACCTTAGATAGATGTCATGCTCATGCACAAGGGTCAACTTCCCTTTCTATTTAGATATTTTTTGTTTATTTTTTGAGAGGTTTCCAGACACGAGGCCCATTTTTTTTCGGCAGCCTCGCATGCCGATGTTCAAGGCACAGATGCACATGTGGGGGCAGATGATGCCCACGAGGGGCGAGACTTTGTTTCCAGCAAGGCTACCAAATGATGCACTGGAGTTGCTAGCCAGTGTTGACGATCATCCCTTCATTATGGTCCCATGTCCTTATGCGGGTTTGGTTTGGCGAGGGTGTGCCAACATCCTCTTCACCGCTGATAAGCTACTGAATGATAGAGGTAATATTACTATTTTAGTTAAATTTATTCTAACATGTTCTTTAACTTGTTTTCATTAAATTGTGTAATGAAATTGTCTATTTATTGTTGTGTACTTGTATGTATTTTGTAGACATTGGGTCTTTTTATGGGAAGGACATGCAGCCACCACCACATGATACAGGTGTGGATCTAGATGATGATCAGGGCATGCCAAATGCCGAGGATCATCAAGAGGCTAGTGCAGAGAGACTTTCTCCTACTGGTGCACTGGTACCACATTTTTCTAGGCGCGATGGGCTTGATAGAATATGGAGTTGGGCGACCAAATCACTGCATCTATTTTTGAGGCAGGCATCAGGCCCACTCATATGAGAGACATAGAGGTCGATAGTAGGCTGTTACAGATGTAGAGAGGCATGTCGCATTACATGTATACCCTGATGTGACATGTGGTAGGAGCTGCGACGTTAGTTACACGACTAAGGAGGACTGTTGCATGCTATAGGCATGGTCCATGTTAGATATGTTCATTTAATGTGAATCTTGCATATAGATGTGTATGTGATAGCATGAGTTATTTGACATGAGATGTATATTTGATGTTTATGTTGTGATGATGTTAATATATAATTTTAATTGTGTGTTGTTAAATGATCATGACCATGAAGATGTTAGTGATTTTGAATGTGTTTTTTTGTCAAATATGATGATATATATGGTCCATGTATTTTATGTTCATGTTGTAGTTGTACTTAACTTACATGTTGGTGATCATCATGATGCGTATATTGTTAGGTCATGTTAGACATGTTCATTTAATGTGCATCTTGCATATAGATGTGTATGTGATAGCATGAGTTATTTGACATGAGATGTATATTTGATGTTTATGTTGTGATGATGTTAATATATAATTTTAATTATGTTTTGTTAGATGACCATGATCATGAAGATGTTAGTGATTTTGAATGTGTTTTTTAGTCAAATATGATGTTTTTATGATGGTTATTATGAACATGATGTTTATTAATTAATTTAATATTAAATGATCATGATATTGTAAAATTGTAATATTTGTAATTCTAATTGTATGTAAAATTCTACAATTGTAATTGCAATGGTATATATGTAAAATTGTAAAATTGTAATTGTATATATGTAAAATTCTAAAATTTTAATTGTAATTGTAACTGTACATGAAATTGTAAAATTGTAATTTGAATTCAAATTCTAATTCAAATTCTAATTCTATGTAAAATATTTGTAAAATTTTAATTGTATTACTGTGTATTGATTGTAGTTGTAATTGTAATTGTATGTAAAATTCTAAAATTGTAATTGTAATTTTAATTGTAAATGTATGTGAGATTGTAAAATTGTAATTGTAATTGTATTTAAAATATTTGTAAAATTTCAATTGTACTAATGTGAAAATATTTTATTAAAATTTGTAAATTTGTAAAATTTTAAATAATTGTAAAATACTAAATCTAGAATAATATGAATTATTGTAACATAATAAAGTTTAGAAAATAATGCAAATAAATTCATGTACTTTAGAATTATCATTATTTTATTATGATCTTAGATACAAAAAAACACCTAATTTATAGAGTACACCATTTCTTTTGAGATCAACATATTTGCAAATTATCAAGTGAAATATTGATTTTAACATTAACACAATGAAAATTACCAATTAATTCAAAATACATATTATAATGTTTTGAAAAAACCATCTTAAAAAGTATAAATATTTATTAAATAATGCATGTACCATATCACTCTTGGTTCTCATGATCACCTTCATTATCTTCCAGCTCACATTGGATGATAACACTATTGTTCTCAAAAATATGCTTTGATCTAGGGTCGTGTGTCAATACAAACCGCCAATCCCTATCCAACACATCTTGGTAAAAAAAAACCTTCTTGTAGTGTTTGGGGAAAACATAGGGCTCCTTAGCTTCATCCCACCACTTGCACCTAAAAATAACACATTAGAAAGAAGAGAAATCCACCTCAATGATCTCTTGTATCTTTCCAACGTAACCTAATGTCCCTCTTACTAGCTTTTGATCATGGTGGTTAGATCGAATAGATTGATCGAACTCGACTTCCACTCCATATTCTTGTGTGATGTTTCTAGCATTGGCATTTCCTGTGTGAATATGGTGTCCATATGCCTATATAGATGGGAAAAAATGCACCTATTATAAAAAAAGTTAAAAAATAATAGTGTGATACGTCTTATCATAACCCAACAGTTAAAATATGAAATATAGATGTATTATAAGTTTCAAATTTACATATAAATTAAAATGATTATTACCGAGTTGCTGCACCCAATCGCTACATTTAGCACATCCTCTTCATCACGCGGGCAATGACCAATTGCACCGTATTTCTCTCTAACTTGGTCAACAACCCAACTTTTGGGGCATATTTTTGGGCATACTCGGTCGCGTTGGAATCCACGGTGGCGCTGCTGGACAAGGACACATTGATGGCGCCTGCATCTAGGAAATTGTTGGCATGGGATCGCCATGACAAAGATCCTTCATTTCTCCCATGATCTCTCATTACCAACACCAATGCTTCCTGAACATGATAATTATCATTACTATGATCCAAAATTATTATTAAAACATCATTGAAATAAAAAATTTCAATCTGTTCTTAACGATTAGTTTTAAGGAGTGTTAAACAAGGGCGCAGGGGTATACCAATTGGTGGTGAGGTGTTCTCCCAGGGAAAAGTGCCGTAGCCTGAGTTAGGGAATAACAGAGATAGATCTAGCTGCAGAGTCGACCCATTCATACTTCTTGGTGAAACGTACATTTAATTTTCTTCTTTGGTGGTTGTCCCATCACCAACTGCTAAACCTAATGAAAGGTTGGAATCCCGATCCATACTCCTTTATTCCTTTTGTTTCGGCTAAGGTTTCGATAGAGTGGGAATTATTGATGAATCTATAAAAATAGGGAGGGATTATATAGAAGGAGACAAGGAGCGACGGTTCTGGATCCCGACCTAACTCCTCAATCTTTAACAATGATCATAATAATAATAATAATTGAATATTAAAATAGTGAAATATTGACCATCATACGCAATGTAGTTGATCAGTGACTGTTTATGGTGCTAACAACCTAAAATTGTATCTCTTTAACCTGCCAGGTTAGCCAACAAGAAAAAAATTACATTATTATGGAAGAAAACACATGTTTGCTTTTTCCCATTCTTCTAATGAAAACAAATTTCTGGAGAACAAATTCTCCAATTTCCCACACCAACATTTATGATTTAAGTTAACGAGTTGAGGTAATAATGTAGATTTAAATAATCAATTTTTAACATAAAATAATTTCTTTCAAGGAGTATGTAGATCTAATCAATCTATTCAATATTTTATTCAATTTTTATTTTAAAGTATATTAGTATTATAAAATTTATCTATTAATGTAATATTTGAATAATTTTTAATTTTAAAATAATTTATTATTAATATGACGGTGTTTTGACCAAAACTATGATTTATTGTTGTTTAAAATGCATTTTTCAATGAATAAATGGAGTCAACATCTTAATTTTGATCAAAATTGTGATTTATTGTTGCTTAAATGCACTTTCTAATGAATAAATGGAGTCAACATCCTAAAAAAACACAGTAATCGAAATAGGTCCCTTGGGGTTTTTTAACTTGTTAAATCTATTTTTAGCTTCAAATTAGATGCCGAACACTTCTAAATGAACAGTTTGCAAAATAAAAAATATCTCATTCCAATGACAATTAAACTTTACAAACTAAATAATTTACAGTACCTGATAATATTTTCCATATTTTGAGCTAAATTTTTCGTAGAAAATACTCCAAAACATAATTAAATTTTAAGAAAAATAAGAATTTAAATAATTTAATTTAATATTTTATTATTACATTTAAAAAACATAAAAAATTTATAATAGAAGTATAACTGCATGAAGCTTGACATTTTGACACATATTTTAAAAATAATGTTTAATCATGACTTTCTTATCCATACCCACTTACTTAAGAAATAATAATAATTTTAAAAATAGGGTTAATGATTTTATTGTAATACTTTAATGTTATTTTAGTTTGAGAGAGACTTTTCTACGTTAATAGGATAGATATGTTGTAATGCAATGTTCTCCTCGATATTTTAAGTTTCAAATGACATTACAAAAACATTTGTACTTATAATTATAATTAGAGTTAATTATAATTATAATTAAAGAAGTCTACATTCATTTTAACTTGAGATTTCTTAAGCTCAGAAAGAGTTCAAATATATTTTGATGCAAACTTTGAGAAAAAAAAGATTTGATCTGTGATTTTGGTAAATATGTAATTAAGATGGATCTAGCTTGACTCTTTAGTAGGAAAATTTAGTTTTAAGTTTAAGTGGAACAACATTTTTATTGTTGTCCATATTTTATGGAGTGATTCCTTTTTTTGTTTCTCAATGATTTATCCAAGATATAGAATTTTTATGCGAACATGATTTCATATATATTTTTTTTCTCTGTAGTTTGAATTGTTAGAAATCATTTTCTCTATCATGTTGTTTATCTTTTTCTTGTAGATTAGGTACTTAGTAATACTCATGCTATTCAATGGGATATCCTTTGTTTTATGAAGAGGATAAAGTATTCCCTTTAGTTTGAATATTATATCAATCATGAAAATAAAATGGATTTGCTTTATATTTTGTCTAAAATTACTTTTGTAACAATATAAAAAAGTGTTGTTTGATGCACATTAGTCCCTATCCATTAAATAAATATATAAATAAAAATGTAAAAGTGAAAAACAAATTGTTGAATCTAATAATAATTCAAACAATAGAATATAGTTAGCTATCCTATTTTAATTGCTCAAATAAATTGCTAAAGTCATGTAAAGGGAAGGATTAATAACACAACAGTTTTCACTTGATATATATTAAGAATAATATATATTTGTGTAAATAAATATATAAAAAATAAACCAACACTATGTAATAAATTTATCCAACATAAAATACTACATAAAAATAAGAATAAGATAGACATTAATCACTTCTCATACATCAAACTTAAAATATATATTTCTACCCAAGTTGTTTATTGTTTCTTTGTACATACAACTACCTTGTAATGATAAGGAATTAATAAACAACTCATTTACTTATTTTAGTTTTCATTTAACATGCTACACTCAATCCATTGGTACAATGTTACAACCCTAGAATAATTCATAACTTTGCAGTTTTAAAGAAATCCCATTTTTGTCAAAACACAAAGTCGCAATCATACATAACTTGTAACTCAATTTCAAGGAGTTCAATAAAAACTAATTTTGATTAGAAAGCATGTGACTATTCATGTGATATTTTTGTTATCACACCTTTTTTTTATCGTGCTCACCTGCCCATCCTAATACCATATTATAAATCAGAACCGACGGGAGACATCTCTCAGATTTGACTGTAGGTTGACAACAAAAATCTCATGTAATACAGTAAAATCCTAAATCCTATAGATGATGAAACCTAATGTGATGTCCCTAATTTTCTGCTTTTAAAAATAAGCAGTCAAAGGCTCTAAGGATCAAGTGGACCCTAGCGAAAATAATTATTGTGAACACATTTTATTAATTTAAATTAATAAAATGAGAAAGGAATTTATGGTGCAAGGACTAGATAATTATTAGAGATCAGGGATCCAATTCCATGACGATGGATAAGGATCATAATACTTTCCCAGTTCTCCGAAAATCCCTAGAGGAAATAAATTAAATATAGTAATTTAGATTGGTGATAAAAATCCAAAAAGCTACCCCAGTAAGATGAAATTAGTGGGAAGAGGTGGAACAAAGATAAAAAGAGGAAAATCTAGCTTTAAAGTACTTTTGTGGAAGAACAAAAGGAAAGCCTAGACACACAGGAAAGAAACATCATGATTTAACTAGACGCAGTTAAGGGAAACATGTTGATGGGAAAGCAAGCTTAAATAAGTAGATTCAGGATAGACGAGGAGTTGTGTATGGCTGGAGGATGTGATCTCTTCTTGGGGGGAGCTATGGGGAAAGATCTCAAAGGTTGGGTGGAACCTAGTCTACCTTAAGTGGTATGCACCAGTTAATTTCATTTTAACTTAGAATTTTACCATTGCCATGCTTATTATGTTATTATGATGAAGAAAAATTGTAGACATGCATTGGGTAAGGATGTTCTAGAGTTTTGTTGTACATTTAATAGAATATTATAATAAAAATAGTGATCCTACCAAATTTCAGAATGTCTAAACTTGGGTGAAGATTTAGATCTGAAGTTAGGTGACCAGCAAAATTTTTTTATTGAATAATATTTCCATTATCATATTATTTTACAAACCAGTAACTTCGATTAAGAAACTAATATAGAATAGAATAAAGTATGCATGAGAAATAGTACTTGCGTAGTTTAGTCAAGAAGATTTCTATGTTGTAGCATAAATGGGGAAAATAAATTATTCACTGAGAAATACTATACAGAAAAGGAAATATATATGTTTAGTATGAATACGAAAATTTGGACTATAACTAAAATAATGACATCAAAGAAAGTACTATAAAGAAGGTCCAACATACTTTCAGTAAAAGAAGAAAATTTTCTTTCTATATAGTACATAGCTACATCATTAAAATGGTGAAGTCCATAGAGTTATACATTAAATAAAATCTGGCTATCAGTAAAGCATTCCCTCTGAGAAATAAACATAAATTCATTGTAGCTTAAAGAAGTTACTTATAAGTAGGAAGGAGTTATATAGGTGCAATATTTACATCCTAATTAGGCACAGTCATATCCCATACTCAGTATAATAAAAGTTGCAACAAAAGAACTATGTCCCTTTTTAATAAAATGGAAAATTTCTTGAGAATTTATGTACAGGTTTCACATCAGAAACTTCGAAGTATAATTCTGAAACAACCTGAGGAGGAGGAGCCCATAATTAGACTTATATGTGAAAGAATGTTAACAGTATGCCAGCTAGGTAAGAGACAAAAACATAGTTGTATCAAACGAGAATTATGAATAAATTTCGGGATCATATTGTTAAAATTAATAATCAATGTTAAAAATCAAACCAAGAGAAGAGTTTTACCTTGTGAACACCAAAGGAGCATCCGACCTGTAAAAATTAGAGGAAATTATTTATTACAATAAACAATTATTTCCTAGAAGTTACTAATGAGTAACGAGGACTAGAATGCTGCTGAAATTATAGTTAAGCATTTAAGGGAATAAAAAATTCCTAACGGATGAGAAATATGAAGAACTTAACATAAATTTTGTAAGGATTATATCTATAGAATGTATTGCAATAATATAGGTAAGCGAGTGAATGAAATGAAAAACTCATCTTATTCTGAGGAATACATTCAAAATAAAATTTTAGTGAAATTATGGAAACATAGGAAACAATTATCGTTGCAAAGGAGGTATAAGGCCTCAGCAATGTAGATGTAGCATGAAACCTATGATTTGTGGAAAATACACCAAGAAGATTTCAATGAGAACAAATATTGAAAGGTACCGTGAAGAGAAGTAGCAAAACTCTAAAAACATACCTAGAGAAATGATTGGTACTGAATAGTGAAAACTAATTAAGCCGAGAACCAAAAACCAAAAATCCATTCATTCTTGGAGTCAGCTGTAAGGGCTAATGGAATGGATGTTAGGATTTTTGATTTAGTTAAAATGCCATCGAACTAGTTGACAATAAGATGAAATTATTCTCACAAGACAATTCTTAGAAATCCAAGTGAGGAAAATTGCACGAGACAATAGGATAGTTCGATAATCTAACAAAATTACTGGTCAAGGAAGTCATTGGGAAAATTTACCTCGAGAAAATACTATGTGAAAAAAAGGGGATGGGTATTATGAGTTGTAAGCTCCTCTGCAACCTAAATCCAACCACAAAAACCAAGAGATATACTTATCTGAAAATGCTGGAAGGAATAAAAAAGGAAAATGATAATATTGAGAAGTGCATACTAAAATGAATGATAAATAATTGAAATTGTCATGATAAACCCAGAATGAAATATAAATTTTCACCTTGGTAGGAAGAGAAGAAGATATTTTCTCCCAAATGAGTGATAGGGTTGGGGAAGCCAAAAGATAAAAAAAACAAATGGACTAAAAATCTGTGACGGGAACATGTATCTCATTATCCAGATTTCTGTTATTATCACTAGATCAGTTAGAATGAATTTCTATACAGGAATTTGTAAATTCCAAATTGCTAATGTTAATTCTAAGAAAAAAAACCAAAATACCTCTCACCTCGATGTAGGGATTAATAGATCATATGTGAAGATGAAACCTCCTTTTAGTTACTCGATTTAATCCCTTCTTCTGGAAGAATGAAGAAAATTCGAGGATGAAGTCGCTTACCAACGTAACTTGATGAGAATTGCCTGTTTGATTGTGAACTGGTAAACATAGCAGAGGCCGAGAGTGAGAGGTCGCTCAACCAAAATGTAGGGATAACAAATTATCCGCAAATCCATAAACACAAACGGATATCGAAGCTCCAAAACCTAAACGCTGAAAAATCCTTACCATCCGCGTGTAGTAGATAAGAGAAATTCCACAGATTTCAACGGTAAATCAACTCAGATGGGCCATGTGAAAGTGTACTGCTAATTTAGTGTTAGAAATACCAACGAAAATCAACCACTGAAACTTGTGTAAGCTCATACGGTGAAACCGACGCTGAGATCAAACAATATTAAATATATCATGTCATAAACTGCAATGGCGGAGGAAACTCTGACAATGTGATGAATGTATAATATGTGTACTTAAATGTAAATACCTTATAACATTGGTAGGTCATACATTCGACTTTTACGTTTGTCATATGGATATCCAAAGTCCCATTTAAATTTTTGGAAAGTGAATAAGTTAATGGAATGAAATGGTTCATGTAGCACTAACTCGGAATTTTATGTCAAAGGTGCTTAGGATATGAGTTAAAGAATTAAATGAACCTCTGTCAATGTTAAAACAAAACCTTTATAAGGTTACAGTAATTTGAAATTCCAATAAAGGGAAGAATGTTGTAAAGACATATATATAGGGGTAGTCCAATTTGTTAATAAGGGCTAACCAGAGGTTAGGTGGTTGGGAAAGTAGGGTTAGGATATCCATAAATGATTAAAAGTTGCTTGGATGAATAATTAGGTGGGTAATGGTTAAAAGTAGATTTTAACTAGAAACCTACAGGTTCCATGCATGAAAAGAGGGGATAAATTAAATCCTTTTTAAAATATTGAAGTCCCAAAAAGGGGAGCATGCTATTATGATAAGTATAAATATATATAATAGAAAGAAGAGATCGTGATGTCTTTTGATATTAAAACTAAGTCAAATTATATTTATATGCATATCTAAAGGTAGAGATAGTTCAAAAATTTAACACAAGTAAATCCAATGTATACATGACTATAGAAGAAAGGGGTTGATAAGGTATACCAATCAATTAAAATGAATAAGAAAGGAGTGATAATAATTAAAAAGTGGGATTTTCGCCTCAATGAATATATATAAATAGGTTATGAGATATTTACAGTGTAATTTGAATGCTATACGACGGAAATGGACAAATACAAGTCAATACATGATGTATGATTAGTATGAGTACTATATAGAGAAAAAAAATTTGATGAAAATAGATATGTTACAAATGGTATCAGAGCCAAGTTAAAACATTGGGCAATAATTTGTGCTCACACTAGAGAAAATTTTGGTTGCTGTAAATTGTTTATTAAATTTATTTTTCACTAATGTTTACTTTTATGTACAGTGAAACAGTGTAGAACTATACAACTTCAAACCATGAGAAAAGGGGATGAGGTATATGTTGATATGGGTGGTGAAGAAAATCCATCAGATCCTAATGCACCATTGATGGCTATAACGCATCTTATGCAAAGAAAAATGATGCAACTCAAAAAAATTCTCAGGATGAAGCCTTTAGATAGAATTCTAGAAGGAAAATGGAAATTCAAGGTGAATTTCAAAAATTTAAGCCTCCCTCCTATTATGGAGAAGGAGGAGGAATACACAAAAAATTCACTTCTAAACATGGTAAATTATTTCAAGTTGTGAGTATGAAAGTAAGTTGAAACCCAGGCTGGCTAATTACAAATTCCAGGTAAGGATACCTTTTAGTGGTAGGAAAACAAGTGAGAAAAACTGTCACTTAAAAAAGGATGTTCAGATAAAATTTAATAATAGATATCAAAATGACCGATATTAGAATGGAAAATCTAAAGAAATTCAAGAGCTTAGATTGGAACAACTTATTAATGGGGAAGTTGTTACCAAACTCACCAACCTGCTTCGCTAGTTCCTTTTTTTTTTACAAAAAGAAAAGGCAAGCGTAGGATGATGTTAACAAAAAAAAACTGCCTACCTACTAGCTATAAGGAGAGGAATGAGGGGTTTTGTCTCCTAAAATTTGAAAACCAATAATACTGAGAAATTTCTAATTGCAAGATAAAGTAACTGTGATTAGTAAGAAAAGAGAATCATGAAAAATGTGGGATGGAAGGACCACAATTTGAGAAAAATCCCCTCAAATTTCAAAGGTAGGAAAATTGAACCACTTATTGTCGAGTAAGTACTTTCAGAAAGAGAATTTTATCAAGAAAATTATATATATAACTGAACATTATAGATATTCTATCATTAGAAATATAAAATTTGTGTAGGACAAAAGATGCAAGAGGCAATGGAAAAGAAATTTAAAGGTATGAATGATAAATAACCTATTCTGGTTGATGAAGTTAGGTATAGTTTAGCAAAATAAAGAAAAATTCCAATAAGCTAGAATTGTGTAATGAAGTGATATATAAGTTACCCTAGGTTGCTGAAGGGTAAATAAATACAAAGAACCTGAGTTATAAATGTTTCACTTTTCAATTCCTAGGCGATGTTGATAGGAATGGACTGGTTGGAAAAAACCAAAATACATACTAAATTGTGTAGAGAAAACACTATTGGGTATCTATGGTGATGGAAAACTAGTGACAACAAAAAGGTATGCTGTAGAATTAACACAGAAAACTGAAAAAAGAAGAAGTGAAATTGTAGAAAACTTACCAATCATCAGAGAAAGTAAGGAGGTAGTTATAGATGAAGCTCCACGTATATCCCCCTAAAAGGGATGTTGATTGTTAAATGAAGTTAAAACCATGAGCTACACCAATCTCTAGAGTAGACAATGTGAGTAACCAAAATTTTTAAGAGTTAAAACTACAGTGATAAATGTTGCTAAATACAGACTATGTAAAATTAAATGTATCCCTACTAGGAGCATTGGTAATGTTGATCAACATGAATGTTGGAACCTTCAGAGTGAGTATAGAATACTGAAAATAGAATAAACTGGTGATCTGGGATGAATATTATCTATTCAGGGTAGATGATTAATAAGTTATCATAAATTAAGAATTTAAGAAGAGCTGTATAAAGAACATGATACAAAAATTATGAATTAGAAATTCTGGAGGATTAGATTGATAATGTTTTGTTCCTTTATATGTCAAGAAAACCAGAACATAAAGAACAATTTAGAATTGTTTTATAATTCTGCAAAATCTAGAAGACATAAATGACATGATAGATTTAACAAAAAGGAAATTTATAGAAATTTCAGTGGTTAAGTCATGTAAATTCAGAAAAAATATGAGTAGTAGACTGAGACAAATACTCTAGTAAACTTGAAGTGATCAGTAAATTCTTGATGTTGGACCCATAGGAACAACCAAGGATATTGAGAAATACTAGAGGAGATTGGTAGAGAGATTATTTATTTTAGCCTGTCTTACTCTGCTCAATGGAAGAAAGGAAAAAATAATGAATAGAACGAAAAGAGAGGTCAATATAGCTTGAATAGTTGAAAGACATACACTAAAAACTACTTTTGTTTTTAGACTATGAGCCCAATCCAAGAATTGGTAAGTGATACTGGGGCTTGGGCAGAAGGATTAGAAATAGTAATATTATTCAATTATAGCAGGTGATGCACGAAAAAAAATATTAGACAATTGGACATAATTAGACTGGGTATGTCTTAAGGTTACTGCTGAAATGTATGCTACAGGAAGTAAAGAAAAAAAATATGTAAAGTAAGAAGGGGCTTTAATCCCAGGAAACATAAGGCTGGAATATAAATTCTTTAGTGCATTGAAAAATAAGCAAACTAGTTGTTTGTCTTTCGTTAATAAGTTTGAAAAAAAAAATTACTGAAAAACTGAAAAAGGGAAAGAAAAGGAGATTTTAGATGTTTTCAAGAGGAATGTCCCTAAAATTTCGAAGGATATTCGAGTAATGAAAGTTCTGAATATGAATAATTTAGGTAAATAAAATGAGTGCAGCAAAAAATCAAGAAAAACCCCTAATAAAAATTCATTATACTCAAATATTGATTGATATTTCAAATGAGGAGGAACTGATAATTTCAAAAACAGAGGGTACATTAATAATGTCACCCCAGTATAGCAGAAATTTTAGAAAAATATCTTAGATGTCCTTAGATAGGACATACTCGTGACTCAAATTAATTTCAAAAATTAAAGTAGAACATGTTTGACCCGGTATGAGGAAAGAGTAATGAAAATCCTATGTGGAAAATGTTGATAAGAGAAAATGAGACCTAAGTATCAGACCAAAATTTTTAATACTATTCATATTCCCGAATGGAAATAGGAATTAGGTTGGATAAGAAAATTTTGAAATGAGTTGGCTTTGAAACAGGTTGACTTAGAAACTGACATTCATAAAAGTAGTCAATGTATATAAGACTAAAATGGTAAACTGATATAAAGTTTCAAGATGTAAGGTATTAACTGATACACTTGATAAGGTAAATTTCAAGTGAAATTTGGAAAATGTCCTATAGAAAAACCAATATTAGGCTAAAATTGAGCATGGTTATCACCATCTGAATCGATTGAGAAAATCATTTAATTATTAAGTACATGAAGTGCATGTATGAACTGGGAGAAAGGGATAGAACCTTAAGCAGAACCACTGCATATGACAAAGTTTTTTTTCTAAATTCATGAGCTTCTAATGAAGAGGTGTTTGTTTTTTGGAGCAAAGTGTAAAGGGAATTCAAACCAAACCATGTGTTCGTGAGGAGGAAGTGTCACCAAAATACATGGAATGATAATTAGTTGTGCTAAAATTGCACTATACTACTATGAACCCAAAAGGGTTTTGCTAACAAGTGACTTTATTGAGAAATATTAAAGTTCAAAATGCTATCATGATTATTTCTTATCAATATATATATGATACCGCTCATATGAATTGATATGAACTGTAGATAGGTGGAAACATGAATAAAAGATCCTTCTAGATATACTTCTTATTCACAAGCAGGAAGAAAATCAAAATCCCGAGTATAGTAGTGAGTAGAGTAAACGTAGGGGAATGTACTTGTACTTTGAAGAAATTGTTGGGATCTAGAGGATAATATGAAGGAAGAATCTTCATCCCATGTTGAGGAAACAACATCGAAATTTGTAACATTGAGGACGGTTTTCTTTTTTAGAGGGGTAATATGTAATGTCCCTAATTTTATGCTTTTAAAATTAAGCAGTCAAAGGCTCTAAAAGTCAAGTGGACCCTAGCGAAAATGAATTTTGTGAATACATTTTATTAATTTAAATTAGTAAAATGAAAAAGGAATTTATGGTGCAAGGACTGGATAATGATTAGAGATCAGGGATCCAAATCAATGACGATGAATAAGGATCATCAGACTTTCCCAGTTCTCCAAAAAACATTGGATGAAATAAATTAAATATAGTAGTTTAGATTGGAGATAAAAATATAAAAAGCTACCCCAGTAAAGAGGAATTACTGGGAAGAGGTGGAATAAATCTAGAAAGAGGAAAATCTAGCTTTAAAGTACTTTTGTGGAAGAAAAAAAAGGAAAGCGTAGGCACATAGGAAAGCAACATCCTGATTTCACTGGACACAGTTAAGGGAAACAAGTTGATGGGAAAGCAATGTTAAATAAGAAGATTCAGGATAGACAAGCGGTTTTATATGGCTGGAGGATGTGATCTATGCTTCGGGGGGAGCTATGGAGAAATAGCTCAAAGGTTGGGTGGAACCTAGTCTACCTTAAGTGGTATGCGCCAGTTAATTTCATTTTAACTTAGACGTTTAGTATTTCCATGCTTATTATGTTATTATGATGAAGAAAAAGTGTAGACATGCATTGGGTAAGGATGTTCCAGAGTTGTGTTGTACATTTAACATAATACTGTAATGAAAATAGTAATCCTCTGTATGGTTATACAGAATAGAGTTTGACGAGTACCAAATTTTAGAATGTCTAAACCTAGGTGAAGGTTTAGATATGAATTTAGGTGACTTGCAGAAAATTGTTATTGAATGAAATTTCTATTATAGTATTATTTTACAAACAAGTAACTTCTATTAAGAAACTAATATAGAATAGAATTAAGTATGCATGAAAAATAGTACTTGCATATTTTATTCAAAAAGATTTCTATGATGTAGCATAAGTGGGGGAAATAAATTATTAACTGAGAAATACTATACAAAAAAGGAAATATATATGTTTAGTATGAATACAGAAATTTGTACTATAAGTGAAATAATGACTGCAAAGAAACTAATATATAGAGGTTACAACATACTTTCAGTAAAAGAAGAAAATGTTCTTTCCATATAGTACATAGCTACATCATTAAAAATGGTCAAGTCCATAGAGTTATACATTAAATAAAATTTGGCTATCAGCAAAGAATGCCCTCTAAGAAATAAACATAAATTCATTGTAGTTGAAGGAAGTTACTTATTAGTAGCAAAGATTTATATAGGTGCAAGATCTACATCCTAATCAGGCACAGCCATAACCCATACTGCGTATAATAAAAGCTATAACAAGAGAACTATGTCCCTTTTTAATAAATAGGAAAATTTCTTGAGAATTTATGTAGATATTGCATGTTAGAAAATCTGAAGTAGAATTTTGAACCAACCTGAGGAGGAGGAGCCCATAATTAGACTTAGATGTGAAATAATGTTAATAGTATCCCAACCAGGTAAGATTCAAAAACATATCAATATCAAATGGGAATTATGAATAAATTTCAGGATCATATTGTTAAAATTAATAATCAATGTTAAAAATCAAATGAAGATAAGAGTTTTTCATTGTGAACACCAAAGGAACATTCGACCTGTAATAATTAGAGGAAATTAATTATTAAAGTAAACAATTATTTCCTACAAGTTACTAATGAGTAACAAGGGCTAGTATACTGTCAAAATTATAGTTAAGGATTTAAAGGAACAACAAATTCCTAACGGATGAGAAATATGGAGAAGTTAACATAAATGTCGTAAGGGTTATAACTGGAGAATGTATTGCAATAATATAGGTAAGCGAGTGACATAAATCAAAACCTCATCTTATTCTGAGGATACATTCAAAATAAAATTTAAGTAAAATTATGGAAACAGAGGAAAAGATTATCCTCCCAAAAGAGGTATAAGGCATCATCAATGTAGATGTAGTACAAAACCTATGATTTGTGGAAATCACACCAAGAAGATTTCAATGAGAACACATACTGAAAGGTACCTGAAGAGTAGCGAAACTATAAAAACACACCTGGAGAAATGATTGGTACCAAATAATGAAAAAAACTAGTTGATAGTACGACAAAATTCTTCTCATAAGACAATTCGTAGAAATCCAAGTGAGGAAAATTATGCGAGACAACAATATAGTTTGATAATCTAACAAAATTATTGGTCAAGGAGGTCATGGGGAAATCTTACCTCGAGCAAATACTACGCGGAATGACAAGGAGGGATGGGTATTATGAGCTATAAGCTCCTCTGTAACCTAAAGCCAACCATGCAAAGCAAGAGATATACTTATTTGAAAATGTAGAAAGGAATAAAAAAGGCATATGATAATATTAAGAAGTGCAGAATGAAATGAACGATAAATAAGTGAAATTGTCATGATAAACCCAGAATCAAATATAAGGTTGCACCTCGGTAGGAACATAAAAAGCTAGCTTCTCCAAACTGAGGGATAGGGTTGGGGAAGCCGAAAAAGAAAACAAAAAATAGAATAAAAATGTGTAATAGGAACGTGCAGTCTCATTATCCAGAGTTCTGTTCTTATCAGTAGATCGGTTAGAATGAATTTCTATACGGGAATCTGTAAATTCCAAATCGCTAATGTCAATTCTATGGAGAAAAACCAAAATACCTCACACCTCGACGTAGGGATGAAGGGATCCTCTATGAAGAGGAAACCTCATTTCATTTGTTGGACTGAATCCCTTCTTCCAGAAGAATGAAGAAAATTCGAGGATGAAGTCGCTTACCAACGTAACTTGATAATTTCAAGGTGCAAGAAAGAATTGGAATTGGCGAGAATTACCACGTTTGATTATGAAATGGTAAACATAGTAGAGGCTGAGAGTGAGAGGTTGCTCAGCTGAAATGTAGGGATAAGAAGTGATCCCCAAATGTAAATGAATATCGAAGCTCCAAAACCTAAACTCATAAAAATCCTTACCACCCACATGTAGTATATTGAATGCGGAAGGAGAAATACCACAGATTGCAGGTCTAAATCAACTCAGATGGGCCATGTGAAACTGTATTGGTAGTTTACTGTTAGAAATCCTGAGGAAAATCAACCACCAAAACTTATCTAAGCTCATATGGCGAAATCGGCACTGAGAGAAAACAATATTAAATGTATCATCTCGTAAAATACACTGGAAAAGGAAACTCTGACAATGCGATGAATGTATAATATAAGTACTTAAATTTAAATACCTTATAACGTTGGTAGTTTATACATTCGACTTTCACCTTTGTCATATGGATATCCAAAGTCCCATTTAAACTTTGGAAAAGTGAATAAGTCGATGAAATGAAAGAGTTCATGTAGCACTAGCTCAAAATTTTATGTCAAAGGTGCTTAGGATATGAGTTAAATAACTTAATGAACCTCTGTCAATGTTAAAACCAAACCTTTATAAGGTTATGATAATTTGAAATTCAAATAAAGGGAGGAATAATGTAATGACATATATATAGGGATAGTCCAATTTGTTAATAAGGGCTAACCTGAGGTTTAGGTGGTTAGGAAAGTAGAGTAAGGATATCCATAAATAATTAAAAGTGACCTGGATGAATAATTAGGTGGGTAATGGTTAAAAGTGGATTTTAACTATAAACCTACAGGTTTCGTGCACGAAAAGAGGGGATAAATTAAATCCTTTTTAAAATATTGAAGTCCCAAAAATAGGAGCATGCTATTATGATAAGTATAAATCTATGTAACAGAAAGAAGAGATCATGATGTATTTTGATATTAAAACTAAGTCAAATTATATTTACATGCATATCTCTAAAGATAGAGATAGTTCATAAATTTTAACACAAGTAAATCCAATGTATACATGAATATAGAAGAAAGGGGTTGATAAGGTATATCAATCAATTAACATATAGAAGGAAGGAGTGATAATAATTCAAAAGTGGAATTTTCACCTCAATGAATATATATAAATAGGTTATGAAATATTTACGACGTAAGCTGGATGCTATATGATGGAAAGTGATGAATACAAGTCAACACATGATGTATGATTAGTATGAGTACTATATAGTGAAATTTTCTTTTTTTATGAAAACCAAGACGTTACACCTAAATGGACAGAAGAAATAATGGAATTTTTTTTTTTTTTCATTTGGAATACTACATTGAATGTGTTGGTACAATGTGACAACCCTACCATCATTCACAATTTTTTTTAAAAAAATCTCATGGTCAAAATGTAAAGATAAAACCATACCATAATTCCTTAAATGTGGGGAGTTCACTAAAAAATAAACACTTACTATAAAAAAAGGCACAATTTCATCTAAAAGACAATAGAATTTTCCACATAACTATGGTAAAATCTCACATAAAGTTTCAAAAATATTCACTACAACGGTCAAAATTTAGAATTTTGGGTACCCCAAAGGTTCTTGATGGTGATATACCATTAAAAAAATAATTTAAACACTCCCAAAATCAAATATTTTTGAAGAATTTTTCACCATATTTTGTTGAGAAATTTTCCATCTAGAAAAGCCAAAATAATTTAGATCATAAAATATGAGGCAATGTTTTTCATGCAATACATCTATCTAATTTCACTGTATCATAACAACTTCAATCCAAAGTATGAAAATAAATTCCTATATCCAAAGATGATGATGATCAGATAGACAAAAGAAATCAATAAATATACCTAAACAAAAGTGATAATAATGATTGTAAAAAATGGATATGTTTATGTTCACTTAAATTGTTACAACATAAATCATTTTACTTCCACTTTTGAAAATTAAAATGTTAGTAACTCCTACGCATTTTACCTCAAATGTGAAACATACCTAGACATAGGAATATATTTTTTTGTTGGTGAATATTCTAATCAAATAATTATCTCTCAATAAACAAATGTGATAATAATAAGTGTAATGATTTGGATATGTTCACCTAGATTTTTATAACATAAATCACTTTAATTCCGCTTATAAACATTAGAATGTTAATAATTTCTATTATTTTTACCTTAAACGTGGAAAGATACCTAGAAAAAAGAGTGTATTTTTCTGTTGGTGAATATTCTAATCAAATAATTGTCTCTCATTATTCCTATGGTGATTTTGGAACTTAAAACATGTAGGTTTTCTACAAGGGCAAGTTTTCTCACAATTGAGGATGCATAACTTTTGGATCTGTTAGTTTTCACTTCAGGGCTTGCAACATAGTCTGAATTTTTTTGAAAAGAAACGGGCCTAGATCATTTATTCATCTATATGTCCAGAAAAAAAGTAAAGATAATATGTAACCCAAAATGTTACTATATGATTTGAATGATTCATAAAAATATTTCTTACAACTTTCTAACTTCATGATTTTGAGTACCCCAAAGGTTCTTGATGGTGATCTACCATTAGAAAAGTAATTGAAACACTCCCAAAATCAAAAAAATTTGAAGAATTTTTCACCATATTCTGTTGAGAATTTTTCCATCCAAAAAATCCATAATAATTTAGATGATAAAACATGAGGCAATGTTTTGCATGACATTTTTCAAGCCACACATCTATCTGACTTCACTATAGCATAACAACATCAATCCAATCTATGAAAATAAAATCCTACATCCCAGAGATGATAACACCCATATAGACAAAAGAAATAAGGAAATATACCTAAACAAATGTGATAATAATGACTCTAGTGATATGGATATGTTCACCTAGATTGCTATAACATAAATCACTTTACTTCCACTTTTAAACATTAAAATGTAAATAATGTCTATGCTTTTTATATCAAATGTGGAAAGATGCCTAGAGAGAGGAGTGTATTTTTTGGTTGGTTAATATTCTAATCAAATAATTGTTTTTCATTCTTCCTATGGTGATATTATAACTCAAAACATATAGGTTTTCTACAATGAATTTCCTCATGATTGAGGATGCATAACTTTTGAATCGGATAGTTCTTATTTAAGGGCTTGCAACATAGTCTGAACTTGTTTGAAAAGAAATGGGCCCAGATCATTGTTCATCTATATGTCAATAAAAAAAAAATATGTAACCAAAAATTTTACTATATGATTTGAATGCTTAATAGAGAAAATACTTGTGATATAGTTACATTCCTTTTGGTTACTTGAACATGTAGAGACGCAAACAGTAGTGACATGTAAAATCCTTGATGTGTTCTTCCCATTTTGTATTATTTCTAAAAATATGAATTCATATAATGTGTATATGTAAAATGGAAGAAAAAGCACAAGCTGGTTTCATTTGAATCAAATAGATACATGGAGATAAAAGCGCTTAATATAACCACTCAATTATGGCAACTGGGAGAGTGTAGATGTTCTACAGTTGAAATGAGAAGATTATCATATGGGTTTTGTAAAGCCCAACTTTGTGAGTCCAAAATAATGATTGCAACTAATTTTGGAAATTGTTGCATACCATCCACCTTTATTTAACACACAATCTTATTTAGATTCAATCGCAAGTTACAAGATTAATGCAGATGCATTCATGATTATGTACAAATGGTATTCCATCCTCGCTAGTTTGTAGACTTCCAATTTAGTGAACTATCACAATTTTAGAATAAAATATGAATTTTTCATTTGAAAATAATTATAAATATGGTATGATGTCAAACTAATAATCTTGATGTCACAAGTTAGCCATGAATATTGTTGACTTTTTAGAGTTAGTAGAGTTTATCGGTGACGTTGGAATAGATGGCATAAATTCTGAAATAAGACATGAATTTTTTTGTCCAAACCAACTTTTACAAATATTTTTTTAAATTATAATAAATTATATATTATTTATTTCTAAATTTTAATATTAGGTTTTGTACAACTGAAATCTCAACTAATACAAATAATATGAATAATGAGTCTCAAAAAATAGTTTTCTTTTATTCCATAGTCAAAGTTGTACATATTTTCAATTTGTTTCAATGCCAAATTAACATTCCACACTCAAATTATCCATTTTTAGTCATAAAGTTCTAGTTAGTCTTATGATTTACATTAAATTTGACATATTTGTATGATGTCATTTCCTACAAAGTTTTGTTATCCTTTAGAAAATTAACATAAATAATATATTATTATTATTATTATTATTATTTTTAACATTTATTTTACCAATGATCAGATTCATGTTTCTACCAAAATAAGAATCCTTACAATTTTTACTTGCTTTTCATGTGCACCGGTACACTTGAGATAATAATAATTTATTATGACAAATAAGGAGAAGACGTATGAATGTTCTACTTAAATGTGTGCCAAAAAAAAAATTATCCTTCCCTATAATAATGTATATATCTCTATATCACCACCCCCAAAACACACACTATCTCTTCATATATATATATATATATATCTCTGTGTGTATCTATGTATGTATGTGTGTGTGTTTATATATTCCCTCCTAATGTATATATCTCTATATCCCTCCCCCCACCACAAAAAACATTCACACTATATATTCATATATATGTGTGTGTGTTTCCTCTTATACTCCTCTCTCCCTTGTAAATCCCTCTATATCTCCACCTTTAGCTCTCTATGTATTTTTCTTTAATCCCTCCGTCTGACCCTCTAAATCAATATTTCTCTCCCTAGCTCTCTCCTCTCTCTCAAGTATTGTCTCTCCTCCTTCATATCTCTCCATTTATCCCCCAACTTAATCTATCCTTTCCCCTGATCTACCTCACTCAACCCCCCATCTCTGTCACTATATACCTCCCACTGTCCTCCTCTATATCCACCAGTTTCCCCCTCCATCTTTGTGTCTCCCTCCCACTTTATCTCTCTTCCTCTTCTCTCCCTCTATCTCCCTTGTCATTCTATCTCTCTTCCATCTATCATCTCTCCTATATCTCTCTCTCCATATGTTTATTGTCACTCATTCTCTTTGTACATCTCTATATATCTATGATTAGATTTCCCTCTCTCTATCTCCCTCTCTCTCTCTGCATATGGTCTAGAATTGTCAGTATGTGTGATCAAAAATATATGTATGATATAATATAATAATACTTATAATGGATATTATTATTATTATTATATATTGAACTAATAATAATGAACAATATTTACTGTTATACCAGTAATATTATATAAATAAATTGTAAGACCTAATCTATTTTTTCATTCATATTAACATACTTCTTTCAAAATCGATTTCATCATCGAACATACCAATTTAATAATTTTCAAATAAATGGTTTTCCCTCATTGATTTCAATCCTTGGATGACATTGCTCCATGCTTGAATTCATAACTTTGAAGTTTTAGAAAAGCTCATTTTCGTACGAACACAAATTGAAAACCATATAATAATTTGTAACTTAATTGCAGGCAGTTCACTAAAAATTTATTTGGATTAAAAAACATAAGACTACTCATGAAATATTTTAATTATGATACCTTTCAATCCTTCTCACCTTTCCATCCTACATCCATATTGTATATGATAAGTGATGCAAGACATATATTAGATTTAATTGCAACTTCACAACATAAATCCAATGTAAGAAAATAAAATCCTAGAGATGATGAAATTTAAACGGACAAAAAAATAATGGAATAAATTAATTTTTCTTTTAATTTGGCATACTACATTGAATGTGTGCCTAGAATGTGAAAACCTTACCGTCATTCAAAACTTTAGTTTAAAAAATCTCATTGGATCATAATACAAAGACACAAACATGCCATAATTCCTTATTTGTGTAAATTTCACTAAAATAATCATCAAGAATGTCACAATTTTGTTCAAAAAAAATATAATTTTCATGATTTTGAAAAGAAATGCCAAAATGTTTCGAAAATAAAAATAAAAATGTTTTAAATACATACGCTCTGCTAGGTTTTGGAGAATGTGCTCTACTACGGTTTGGAGAATACGTAGGTTACTAATAGCTTTAGAATCGAGGCAAAGGAGATTTGTTCTGCAATAGGTCTGAGCGAAAAAATGGCAGCACCGCCCCGGGTGGGGGGGGGGGGGTGAGAGATCATCTCCTATCGAAATGTAGCTACAGGAGAATATAACGAAAAGAAAATAGGATCATAGGGAGGTGTCAACCATAACCTGGGACTCATTCTCGGTGCCCAATGCCAGTCCAATACTAGAGGGAAAATGGTTGCCAAGAGCCACAAAGAAGCCACTCTTTGTCATTCCATTTAATAAATTGGAGCATTACTGAAGCTACCTGAAATATTGTGCTTTAATATGTAAATTTATAGGCATTTGGCTAACAGAGAAGGATTTAATCAAATGGATTTACCAAAAATGGAAACCAAAAGGCCACATTGATCTAAGATATGGAGCAAGAGGATTCTTTACGATGATATTTCCGAACCTAATTGTTAAGGAACGAATATTTGAAGGAGGGCCATATTTCTATTATAATGCAGGGTTATTTGTGAGGAAATGGGAAGAATGTTATAACTCGGATCAAGAAAAATTTCTTGCGACACTAGTATGGGTTAGGCTATTTTCCCTGCCCATCGATTTGTGGGACCCAAAACTACTAGAAGGTATTGGTAAGTCTCTAGAAAAATTTGTCAAAATAGCTGAAACCACATGCAGAGGAAGGTACAACTCATTTTCTTGAATTTGTTTATACATAAATATAACGTAGCCTTTTAGATGGGCAACAATTACTAGACTATGGGAACATTCTGTTTAGATCTCGACGATGCCATGAGTATGGCCATTTATTTAAAGTCTGTCCACTAAATCACCATGACCAGATGGAGTGTAAGAAACTGGAAGGAGGAGGGGCATCACCAGAAAAATGTGATGAATTTAAGGCAATAGCAAGCAACTGAAAAAATAGAAAATAACAGGAAAATCAAATCATCAACCCAACCAGGCAAAAGACCAACCAAAACAAGTACGAAATACTACAAGAAATGAGAGAGAGCTCAAAATAAGTCGAACAGTCAAGTAAAGGATGCGGCCAGATACCCCAAAAATCAGTGAAAACAAAAAGGAAGGCCCGGGAAGAACCATTATAAAAGGAACAACAATCTCAAACAGTGGATAAATCTTCATGGAGGTAGACTTAGCCAAGGACAACCTAAGAACATAAGAGGTTTTATTAAAGAAACTTCTACATGAATGGGGGAAACTTAATGATAGGTTCATACCAAAATACTAAAAGAAGCTCTATAGGGAAATATTCAAAAAATACATGAGCTCAAGGAAAGGAACTTCTTTGTATCACCCCTAGTTTATGTGTTTCAAATTCAAAAACTAGACATTTGAATTTTAATCCTAAGGGGAGTGGACCCCAAAGGACAAGTATTTTGTGGATGTAATTAAATAATTAATTTGAGAAAATGAATAAATTGACTTTCTGCAGATTGACCATAATGAGAATTATGAGATCACTTGCTAAATCCATGAGGATGGATAAAGGCAAATACTTTCCCCACAATCTTTCAAAAATCCTTGAAAGAAATTATTTCTAATTTAGATTTTTGAGGAAAAATCTAAATTCCCCCAATGATGAGGAAAATAGTTGGGAAGAGGTAAAAAGCTGGAAAAGCTGGGAAAAGAATAAAACAACTTTAAAAATTCCCTAAAATGGGAAGCCTAAGAAAACAAGAAGAAAAGCATCCTGATATTCTGGACGCAGAATTAGAAACAGGCATTGGGGGTCCTAAATAGATTAGAGGTTGATCTGTTCTTGGAGGGATCTCAGATCGGGGGTGAATTCTAGAGATAGACGAATTCTAAGGTTGGGAGGACTAGTCAATTTCCAAAGTGGTATGCTTACAGAAATTTAGAATAGTTGAATATTTAATTGTGATGGAACCAATTAGAGTTATTATATTTCTTTTCTGAATTTTGAAGATTGTTCCATACATTTATAGAGTAAGAAAGGAATTAACCTTCTCAATTCTGCATAGTTGTAGGAACTAGAAAAATGAGGAGAAATCCTCCAGAATCTCTAAACCAACATTTAAGTTTAAATCTAGGGATGTATAATACCTCACAAGTCACAAATTTGTAACTTTAATCTGCTTCTATGGGAAAGGGGATACAGTTAGTCCACACTGTAAGGAAAATTGTAAACCTTCAAATAGTGAGAAAGTAAATGTATAGAGTACAGAAGTATTCATTTAATTTATTACTAAGTGCAGAGCAGAGGTTTACAAAAATTTCAACAGTTGTGCATTTCCACATTTAAATTATTTACTATCTCCTTTAATAAGGATTGAATGGAAGGGTAGGAAATTTTAGTATTGCATATCTGGTTTAAATAGCAAGGAAATGAAACAAACCATGACCAGCATCTGTAGAAATAACTAGGAAGGAGATTTATGTGTAAAAGATATGGGAGTAGCACACAAGAAAGATAAAGTTTTCCCAATGGAAATATAACTTCACAGAAATCCTGAGAGTCGCCTGTAGAGTCATACAAAATATATATATAACAGATAGCCGTGAATCACTGTACCATTGAAAAAAAAACTGGCTATAAAGAGACTTATATAAGTCACAGTCACTAGTATGGAAAGAAAATTAAAGAATGAATAATTCATTATCTTTAAACCATATTAACTCTCACTCAACAATTAATTTCATGCGAGGTAGCATGAGGACATCCATAAATTAATAATTTGTAGTTCTTCGAAATTGTTATGGGAAGCAAAAAATTCAGGACGCAGAAATAAACACCTTCAGTACACAACCAATAAAAAGGAACCGAGCCCTCTTGGGCCAGAGTCTTGAAACAAAGACAGTGTTCCCAATTCAGAATTTTAAACAAATCAAAGAACACTAGCATGCGACTGAAAATAATTAATACTCAGTCTCTGATAGAGTCTGGGGCTTAAATGGAAACTGTTTAAAAACCCTAAGAAAGTTAACGATTTTGAAGAAGCACGACAGAACAATGCCATGAGAGGATAGCTCCCCTCCGTCCATGAGTATACCAACCTGAAAAACCAACAGTCGTGGTAATTAGTGCCAAATGACATGTTTAGCTCAGAGCTTGCCAAGCACGAAATTCGTATGGCATCTACCATACTTGCAGACATACACACAAGGCAGTGAAAATTCGTTTAGGGAATTAATAGAAGGAATTCTATTAAAAATGAAAGTGAACTTATACAGAGAAATAAATCAATACCTGACCAAGGAGGTCTCCCCTCATTCCAACGGAGTCTGCCACAAAATTTGAGGTAGGACGTAAATAAATCGAACACCAGAAGGAAATAGAGGAATTAGAAAACCATCTCTACTGATATAAAAATAAAATCGATTCTTACCTAGCCGGATAGAAGACGCGTGAAATCAAGCCACCGTCGCTCTAAGGCCAAAATACAAGTAGGATTATACCCTACTCAGAAACACAGGCATGTTGGCATCACGCATCGTTAGCCAGTCATCAAATGAAATCGTAAGGGTGGCGAAGAAAACAAATTATATACAAGAGGAAGAAATTACTAAAGGTATATGGGTAAGAAAATCCAACTCCATTCTCTGTGTTAGTAAGCAGACGTAGAACACGAAAGGGCGTAAATAAAATTCAGGCAAATTACTTCCAATTGCATGTATTACAACGCTCAAAAATCAATAACAGAGTCCGAAATTAACACACATAAAGCTTACAAGAAATTACCTGCAATATGAGGTATTGACGGGGTAATACAATTCTGGAGTGTATTAACTCTTGCGTCTCCAGCACGCAGAGGCTCGGCACCACCA
This sequence comes from Pinus albicaulis, assembly GCA_034641835.2. Taxonomy (NCBI): domain Eukaryota; kingdom Viridiplantae; phylum Streptophyta; class Pinopsida; order Pinales; family Pinaceae; genus Pinus; species Pinus albicaulis. Next base: position 459,720,778 of record CM076578.1, on the reverse strand, counting down.
TTAACGAGGAAAAACCCAAACGAAGGCCGAAATAATAGTTGGAAAACTTCAGTGCACAAGATATACCAAAATCCAACTTCGAAACCCTAATGGTACCATTGAAATCTTAGTCGTCCAGATGGAAAAAGATCCATGGTGTGTCTTTAAAACCGGTCACTCAACATTAAGTTTACTAGCTATCAAAGGAAGCCCACGGCAACGATGCTCATGTCATATTGAATGCTTAGGTTCCAGAGTCGTATGGCATGTCCGTGATCAACGCCAAGATGGATCCATAACGCACGAACGAGAAGGGAATGAAATTCGTTTCCAATCAAAAAAAAAAAAAAATACACGTGATGACATGGAGACTGGTAGAACGTATCAGTTCCCACACCAAATTAAACCGAACTTGCAAAGACGTTGTACTTAGTAAATGAAACCTACACGTCTACCTTCACATGCATTTTGAAGTGAACGACATATGCAATAAACGGGTGAGGACATTGACTCACACCTGGTGAAAATTCATGGCTCCAAGTTCAGTAAATAGCCATACATTCAACGTGTATGTAGATATGAGAGCATCGAAACAAATCAAATCAACATTCATAAACATTGGATCTACTACAAAGGAATTCTAAGGTTAGGGTATATTGATTTCGATGATTGATGTGAATATACTATTCGAACCCACAATAAGCCTAATAGTTAGGTTAATACCAACGAATGCAATGATATCAATACACATGTGATATATAAATCATACAAGGATAACCTTTTATGTTAAGTGGGTTAGTGGTGAAAATCCACTCAGCTGATAATATAAGATCCTCTTTATTAATGGTATTTATTAAATTTATTTAATAGTGGGGTATAATTACATAAAACAAATCATATTGAGGAAGAAATATGATTTAACCAGGTCACAATAGAAATTATTGTATGATATACCTTGTTGTAAGTATTCCTGAGATTTAGAATGCCAGAGAAAAAAAATAAAAAATTGGGAGGTTTAATGGAGGTGTGACAAATGGTATCAGAGCCCAAGTTATAAAACTGGGTTGTTGTCATTATGCTCACTGTTGCTATGTGTTCAATGTATAAATTGATTCCGGTGGAAAATTTATATATATATATATATATATATATATATATATATATATATATATATATATATTTTATTTTTTCTGACCTGTGTTGTGTAGTGTAAAGTGGTGCTGGAATGCCAGAAGGTGAAGAAATTTATGTTGATCTGCGTGATGAGGATAATACACCAGATCCCAATGCGCCCATGATGGCTATGTTGCGTAGGTTGCAACAAGAATTGGCTGAGATAAAAAGCCAGAATGACAGATTGTCATTAGCCAGTGAGGAGCAGGAAAAGATCATCAGAGAATTAACTTCGCGGAACAGCCACGAAGGTGAGGGTTCCGGAAAGAGGAAGACTGATGAGTCTAATGATGATGATGCTGTTAGGCATCAGTATAAACAGAAAAAGGAATTACAGGGGGGATTCTGAAAGATTAAACCTCCTCCTATGATGGGGAGAAGGAGGAAGATGCTGAAGCCTGGTTGCTGAATATGATTAAGTATTTCCAGGCCTATGAACATGAAAGCAATCTGAAGGCCAGATTAGTTGTTTACCAGCTACAAGGTAAGGCTACCTTGTGGTGGGAGGAGACAGAAATGGTTCATGCCATTGAAGAAAAGACAGTTACCTGGGAAGATTTCCAGGTTAAGTTTAAAAACCGCTATCTAAATGAATGTTACTGTGACGATAAAGCCAAGGAATTTCATGAACTTAGACTGGGACAGCTCACTATTGATGAGTTTGTTACTAAGTTTACAAATCCGTTGAGATATGTACCTTACATAAGGGAAGAAAAGGAAAAGGTACAAAGGTTTCTGAACTATTTTCCTACTGTGTACAAAGAGAAAATCGAGTTTGACAACCCAAAAACAATGGATGAAGCTGTTAGAAAAGCTAGATTTTTCTACCAACAGTTCAAAGGAAAAACTGAACATGGGAAAAGCTGGGTAAATAAGAGTGAATTTAAAGGTAAAAAATAGAAGCCAGCCTATTTGAAGAATTTTGGCAGGGATCATCAGCAGAAAAAGTTTAATAAACCCAAATAAAGTCAAACTGCTCAGTCTCAAGTGGCTTCAAAACAAATAGAGGAGACAATAAGAAAGAGGGCACAGTTAAAATGAGGGAACCTTTGAAATGTTGGGGATGCGCAGAACCCCATCTGTTTAAGGATTGTCCCCACAAAAACATTCAGATGATTATGAGAGATCGAGAAGCTACAACAGTAAATGACATAGAAATAAGTATACCCACCATCAGTGCAGCCTTGGAGAACCGGCAAGCAGAACATCAAGCTACCATGGTGGAAATGGAGGGTAAGATTTCTGACCAATCTGTCACTGTTTTGATTGATGCTAGTGCTTATTTGAGTTACATTAGTCCAAAAATTGTAGAAAATGCAATCTTAAAACTGAAAAATTTCAGCAGTCATGGTTGGTACAGCTGGCCACTGGAACCAAGAGCAAGGTAACACATAAACTGCCCCGAACAACAATTAAATTAAATGATTTTCAAACAGAAGTAAATCTTAACATTCTACCCTTAGGTTCATATGACTTGCTGATAGGAATGGACTGGCTAGAAAATAAGAAGGCCATGATGAACTGTTGGGACAAGACCCTGCATTGTGTGGATGAAGAGGGGAAACCTTTTATTCTCAAAGGAAAACAAAAACCTGTAACACCCCCAATTTATGTGTTTGAATTTGAAAGCTAGACATTTGAACTTTAAATCCTAAGGGGAGTCGACCCCAAAGGATAAATAAATTGTGAATGTAATTAAGTATTTACATGAAGAAATAAATAAAAATGATGATTGTGCAGATTGGCCAAAATGAGATTTATGAGATCACTTGCTAAATCCATGAGGATGGATAAGGCAAATAATTCCCCACAATCTTTCAAAAATCCTTGAAAGAAATTATTTTAAATTTAGATTTTTGAGGAAAAATATGGATTTCCCCAATGATGAGGAAAGTAGTTGGGAAGAAGTCAAAAGCTGGAAAAGATGAGGAAAAACTTAAAACAGCTTTAAAGAATCCCAAAAATGGGAAGCCTAGGCAAACAGGAAGAAAAGCATCCTGATATTCTGGACGCAGAATTAGAAACAGGATTTGGGGAAAAATAGATTAAATAAGCTGCTCCTAAACAGATTAGGGGATGATCTGTTCTTGGAGGGATCTCAGCTCGGGGGTTAATTCTGGAGATAGACGAATTCTAAGGTTGGGAGGTTGGTCAATTGCATTAGTGGTATGTCTTTAGATTTATTGATGTGTTTACGTCTTATAGTATGAATTGGCTACATATAAAAGTTGATTATCTATTAGAATGTTAAATTCTACATTTAGCAGAAGAAATCACAAGGAATTCACCTTTAAAATTCTGCATAGTTGTAGAATACAAATCTGTAGAGTAGAATCCAACAGAATCTCTAAACCAGTGCTGGTTTAAATCTGAGGATTCTTATTTCCACATGAAAATTTGTGAGTTAACTTTAATCTGCTTCTGTTTCATAGAATAATTCTAATATATACATACATAGGATAGAGAAATCTAAAGTCCCTATACTACAGTGGAAAATAGCGGTAGATGAATTGAAATTTAATTGTGCATGCAAGCAGCTAATACTATAACAGAAATGAATAACTATTGAATTGCCAGAGATTTCTCATAGATAGTTATCTAAGGGGACAACTATAATATCCAAGTACAAAATTAGGAATCACCAGAATATAACATATTAGTGTTTTGCAACCAATAAATTCTCCGGAAGGAAGAAGCAGAAAAAGAAGAAGAAGGGAAATCTCATTTAATACTAGGGTCAGCTAGAATTACATCTACTAGATTTCTGGAACCAAAACTATTTCCCCAGGGAAGCCGCAGATAAAAGAACATTATTGAAGTTGTAATTGGGTGCAGTAATCAAAACTATAACCTGGACAAATACAACATTTTATAAACTAATTCTATTAAAAGAGAACTCTGCTTTCCAGTTAACAGAAATATTGTGATTTAATAAACTAGGCCAACAATTAGAAGCTAGAATATTGTGCATAAGTTATACGAATACAAAGGTGAGGAAATTTTCTTAGTTATATCTGGTTAGTATTAAACTCTTCTTGCTGTATAACCACCATAGAATCATCTGGAACGTTTAGATAAAAACATTAACACGTTGAATAATGCTAGAAATTTTCAGATGTATACTTTCAGCAGTGACAAGTTAGTTACAGGAAATACCAATACAGGGGGAAACATTAATTTATGGTTGAGAAAGTACATGCCTATATGTATATAGAAAAGAGTCACTGTCAGACTAAAATATGTTATATCTGCTAAATTTCCTAACATAAAAGAAGCCATAGCATATAAAATTTGGTAGGACATATATATTAACAAGGGTCCGGACAGCGATAAGAATTTCCGATTTAGAATGGACTCCGTGAATTTTTTTCTTCGGAATTGAAATGTTGGATTATCAACAGAAGTACTGGACTATTCACTCCTTTCGGGTGTACATAATCTCCCATAACGTTATGTAGACATTGGTCCTGAAACTCTGAACATGTTTATTTCTCTTATTATTAATATTTGGCCTAAAAATTTGTAATACCATATTAGCTTAATAACCATGGGTTGTCTGTGAAAAACAAAATGATACCATATTTAAATATGGAAAGAACAAAATCATAAATAGGGAAATAAGTGTGTATGCGTATGGATATCTTGGAAAAACTGCAGAGTATCCATGCACAAGGCTATTTACCCTGAACTCTGCCATTGACACGCTACTGACAGAGGAGCGAACTCGAATGAAAAACATCTTACTGTATTAAGGTTATTAAACATAATCTCCTTCGTTTAATGAGGATTTTATAGTGCAGGAGTAATAAAAACAAAAAAAAATGAAACTACTGAGCTGAGGGAGCGTGGCAAGAGAATAACCCCACGGCTTTTAACCTTTTTATACAGACATGATTGCCGGAGCCTAACGCACATAATGGAAACAAATGAAGAAAAAATTTCGACAAACACAGCTGCGTCTCAATCGCACGTTTGTAGAATCGGAAGGGGGGAAACCTGTGCACCGAGCCAGCCGAAAATTTGAGTTTAGCAGAGTGTAAAAAAAAATGACTGGAGTCATTTACGTGGTACCTGTAACAAAACAAGACGTGCCATAAATAAATAAATAAAATTTAAATAAGTTCATTAACAACCGTAACCAGGAAAGAAGTGTCAATATAAATTGAAACGAGAACGGGATTACTCACCAGAAAGGAAATCGAGACGCGAGAAAACTATCGTTCGTCCCGTAGAAATAAGAACGCCTCCCCACTTGGTTATCAAACCCTTTATTTGCCATATGGCGGGAACCATAATACCCTTTGTAAAAACTGAAATAGGCAACGTAGTTGAGAAACAAAATGGTGGAAATAACGATAAGAACAAAAGAAACAAAACCCACAGTTTATGGATATAAAATAAAATAAAAACAACTCTACACTACAAAGAAAATCCACGAGTGAATGAACACAGAAGAGGAGCGGTGAAGGTAAGCTGGTTACCAACAGGCCGGCTGTGAATCGCACGCCTTGGTATGCACGTCGAGTGATTGCAGGTCCCTGAAGCCTTGATGAAAAGAAAAAAGCGCGAGGCGAAGAGTAATAAACCTGGGCAATGCAACAACAATGAAAATAATGGGGTTTAAAACGGGAACCAGAAACCCTAATACCAAGAATCAACACCCGTACATGCGGAATCCAGATCAAGGGTTAACGCAGGTTATGAAGACTCGGAACCCTAAATTGCAACGACAAAGGGCTTCACGAAATCCCGAGGGGGATTATAAAAATCAAGTCGAACAGATAAATCAGTACCATTCTGTAATATTTAATTTTATTCAACTCGAATTCGAAGTACCATGCAGGCGGAATTACGGCTATGCTCTGAGCCTTTTCGTGCCGAAGTGACCCTTACCAATTTTACCTCCGGCTGTTGGTGAAACGTGCCATCTGCTCAGAAGCAGTTTTATATGAATATGATGGGTACGTAAATTTTATATTGTGAGATTGTAACTATCGATTTTAATGTTCATTACATAGAACGTTAATTATATAATGTGAGATCGTATATATATAACAATGATATATAGCGTTAATTATATATAACGATTATATATAACATTAATCATATATTATGAGATTGTAATTATTGATATAATGATTATATATATATATGTGTATCTAAAATGAAAGAGAAAGGCTACCAATTGAAGATTCTAAGTGGTACTATAACAAATAGAGGAAAAGGGGATACTATACTCTTGACCTAAAATAAAAAATCAAACGTTATGGGAATAGGGAAAACCTAGAACTTGGGGTAAATCAAAGTATATGAACTGGTTAGATAGCCCGGCACGGGAACAGAAGTTAGTTCATCACTACATAGAAAAAAAAAATGGGAGGTGTGACAAATGGTATCAGAGCCCAAGTTATAAAACTGGGTTGTTGTCATTGTGCTCACTGTTGCTGTGTGTTCCTTGTATAAATGAGTATTGTGGAAAAGTTTTTTTTTTTTTTTCCTTGTTCTTTTTAAATCTTACTGATTTGTGTTATGTAGTGTAGTGTGGTGTTGAAAGGGCTGAAGGTGAAGAAATTTATGTGGATCTGCGTGATGAGTATGGTACACCAGATCCCAATGCTCCGGTGATGGCTATGTTGCACAGGTTGCAACGAGAATTGGCTGAACTGAGAAGCCAGAATGACAGATTGTCATCAGCCAGTAAGGACCAGGAAAAGCTTATTAAAGAACTAGCTTCACGGAATAGCCAAGAAGGCGAAGGTTTCGGAAAGAGAAAGATTGATGAGTCTGATGATGATGATGTTGCTAGGCATCAGTATAAACAGAAAAGGGAATTACAGGGGGAATTCCGAAAGATCAAACCTCCCTCCTATGATGGAGAGGAGGAAGATGCTGAAGCCTGGTTGTTAAATATGATTAAGTATTTCCAGGTTTATGAATATGAAAGCAATCTGAAGGCCAGATTAGCTGTCTACTAGCTACAAGGTAAGGCTACCTTGTGGTGGGAGGAGACAAAGATGGTGCATGCCATTGATGAAAAGACAGTTACTTGGGAATATTTACAAGTTAAATTCAAAAATCACTACTTGAATGAGCGTTACTATGATGACAAAGCAAAGGAATTCCATGAACTTAGACTGGGACAACTCACTATTGATGAGTTTGTTACTAAGTTTACCAATCTGCTGAGATATGTACCCTACATAAGGGAAGAAAAGGCAAAAGTACAAAGGTTTCTGAATTTTTTGCCTGTTGTATACAAAGAGAAAACTGAGTTTGACAACCCAAAAACAATGGACGAAGCTGTTAGAAAAGCCAGATTATGTTACCAACAGAACTGAACAAGGGAAAAGCTGGGTAAATAAGAATGAGTTCAAAGGGAGGAAGAAAAAACCAGCCTATTTGAAGAATTTTGGCAGAGATCATCAACGGAAAAAGTTTAATAAACCCAAAGAAAGTCAAACTGCTCAGTCTCAAGTGGCTTCTAAACAGATAGATGAAGACAGTAAAAAGGAAGGGACAGTCAAAATGAGAGAACCCTTGAAATGTTGGGGCTGTGGAGAACCCCATCTGTTGAGGGATTTTCCTAATCGAAACATTCAGATGATTATGAGAGATCGAGAAGCCAATACAGTAAATGAAATAGCCATAAATATACTAACTATCATTGCAGCCTTGGAAAATCGATAAGCAGAACATCAAGCTACCATGGTGGAAATGGAGGGTAAGATTTCTGACCAATCTGTTACTGTTCTTATTGATCCAGGTGCTTCTTTGAGTTACATTAGTCCAAAAATTGTAGAACAATGTAATATTAAACCTGAAAAATTTCAGCAGTCATGGTTGGTACAGCTGGCCACTGGAACTAAGAGAAAGGTAACACATAAATTGCCCAGAACAGCAATTAAATTGAATGATTTTCAAACAGAAGTAAATCTGAACATACTGCCTTTAGGTTCTTCTGACTTGCTGATAGGAATGGACTGGATGGAAAAGAAGAAAGCCCTGATGAACTGCTGGGATAAAACCCTGCACTGTGTGGATGAAGAAGGGAAACCTTTTATTCTCAAAGGGAAACAAAAACCTATTTCTATAAGACAAATTTCAGCATTGCAATTAAAAATAACAGCTAGAAAAGGATACCAAGTTTATGCAGTACATGTGGAGGAAATAGAACAGAAAACTGAAGAAAATCTACTGGATGCTTTACCAGTGGTAAGGGAGTTTAAGGAAATTTTTCCAAAGGAAATCCCTCATCTTCCCCCCAAAAGAGAAATTGATTTCTCAATCGATCTGGTGCCGGGAGCAACACTTGTCTCCTGAGCACCTTATCGAATGAGTCCTCCTAAACTGATGGAACTGAAAATGCAATTGCAAGAACTGTTAGATAAAGGGTATATCAGACCGAGTGTGTCTCCTTGGGGAGCACCGGTGCTGTTCGTGAAAAAGAAAGATGGTACTTTTCGGATGTGCATTGATTATCGCCAACTGAACAAGTTGACCATTAAAAATAGATACCCTTTGGCTCGAATTGATGATCTTTTTGATCAAGTGAGAGGAGCTTCAGTATTTTCGAAGATTGAATTAAGGACTGGTTATCACCAGCTTAGAATTAAGGAAGAAGACATCAGCAAAACAGCCTTTCGAACCAGGTATGGTCACTACGAATTTGTAGTCCTACCTTTTGGTTTGACAAATGCCCCTGCCACATTTATGTGCCTAATGAACAGTGTGTTAAACAAGTACTTGGATAAATTTTTCCTTGTGTTCATAGATGATATCTTAGTTTACTCAAAAAGTGAGAAGGAACATAAAGAACACTTGAGGATAGTATTGCAAACCCTAAAGGAAAATCAGCTATATGCCAAGTTTAGCAAATGTGAGTTTTATAAAGATAAGATCCAATATTTGGGTCATACTATTTCTGAACAAGGCCTTGCTGTTGACCCTGAAAAGATAAAGGCTATAAAAGAATGTCCTGTACCAACTGATGTTTCAGCAGTGAGATCATTCATGGGGATTGCGGGCTATTATCGCAGATTTGTAGAGAGGTTTTTTGCCATAGCACATCCCATCACGTCATTACAAAGAAAAGGTGTCAAGTTTGAATGGACTGAAAAATGCCAAAACAGTTTTGACCAATTAAAACTGAAACTTACTACATCCCCTATACTAAAGATTGCAGATCCTGACAAAGAATTTGTGGTATGTATGGATGCCTGTAGAGAGGGATTGGGAGGAGTTCTTTTGTAGGAAAATACAGTTATTGCCTATGAATCTAGGAAACTGAAGATACATGAACAGAATTATAGTGCCTATGATTTAGAACTAGCAGCTGTTATCCATGCTTTGAAAATGTGGCGGCACTATCTTCTTGGGAAAAAATTTACATTGATGACTGATCATATTAGTCTCAAATATTTCTTTTCCCAAACTGATTTGAATGCGAGACAAGCCAGATAACTGTCTTTTCTAAGTGAATTTGATATGGACATAAAACATATCAGAGGGAAAGAAAATAAAATTGCTGATGCATTGAGCAGAAATGCTTGTCAGAATATCAACAGCCTTGGGAGTAGTGCACAGATTGATGTAGAAGAATTGGTGGAAAAGGCAGCAAACCAAGATCCAGATTATGAAACACTCTTGATGAAAATTCTAAAAAAAGAGAAAACTGATTTCACCCAAAACCAAAAGGGGCTGATCTGTTATAAGAACAGATTGTATATTCCCAATGTAGAGTCCTTAAAACGAGAAATTCTTGATGAATATCACAAACAGCCCTATGCAGGACATCTAGGATATCAGAAAATGTTAATAGCCCTGAAAAAGAAGTTTTTCTGGCCAGGAATGAAAAGGGACGTAGCAGAATATTTAAGTAGATGCATGGAATGTCAACTAGTCAAAGTTGAGCATCAGCATCCGGCGGGTCTTTTAAACCCTTTACCGATTGCAGAATGGAAGTGGGACACCGTTTCCATGGATTTCATGATAGGATTACCCAAAACCAAACACCAACATGATTCAGTAATGGTAGTAGTAGACACCTTAACTAAAGTTGCACACTTCATTCCTGTTAAGTCTACTTTTGGGACAGCTCAAGTAGCAGAGGCGTTTTTCAAAGAAATAGTAAGATTACATGGGGTCCCAAAAGTCATTTTTTTAGACAGAGATGCTAAGTTTACAACATATTTTTGGAAGGGGCTATTTGGAGGGATGGGTACTAAATTGAATTTTAGTATTGCTTACCACCCTCAGACAGATGGCCAAACAGAGAGAACTAATCAAATATTGGAGGATATGCTTAGAATGTATGTGATGGATAGGCCTTCAAAATGGGAAGACTACTTTCATTTAGCTGAATTTGCCTATAATAACAGTTATCAATCCTCCATAAAAATGAGTCCGTTTGAGGCACTCTATGGAAGAAAGTGTCGTACTCCTTTGAGTTGGAGCCAGCCAAAAGATAAACTAATGTTGGGATCAGATGCTTTACAGGAGATGGAAAGAATTGTTAAACAGATACAAAGAAACATCAAGACATCACAAGATCGTCAGAAAAACTATGCTGATAAGAAAATAGTGCAACGAGAATTTAAAATCGGGGAGCATGTGTACTTGCGTATTAAACCCAAAAAGAGTACACTTTATGCTGGAAGTTGTGCAAAACTGGCTCCTAGATATTGTGGTCCTTTTGAAATATTAGAAAGGGTGGGACCAGTAGCTTACAAACTGGCCTTACCACCCCATGTTAGAGTTCATGATGTATTTCATGTTTCATTATTAAAAAAATATGTGCATGATGCTTCTCACATAGTTGATTGGAATGTTGTACAGGTGAAACTAGAAGGGGAGTTTCTGCCAGAACCGCTTCAAATATTGGAGCGGGAAGAAATTGAATTGAGAAGCAGAACGGTAGCAAGATTAAAGGTGCAGTGGAAGCACTTTAATGCTGAAGAAGCTACCTGGGAAAGAGAAGCTGAAATGATGGAAAAATATCCATTTTTATTTGCAAAATGAACTCTAGTAGTGAATAACAACACCGAGGACAGTGTTTATTTTCAGAGGGGGAATATGTAACACCCCTAATTTATGTGTTTGAATTTCAAAGCTAGACATTTGAACTTTAAATCCTAAGGGGAGTGGACCCCAAAGGATAAATAAATTGTGAATGTAATTAAGTATTTACTTGAGGAAATAAATAAAAATGATGATTGTGCAGATTGGCCAAAATGAGATTTATGAGATCACTTGCTAAATCCATGAGGATGGATAAGGCAAATAATTCCCCACAATCTTTCAAAAATCCTTGAAAGAAATTATTTTAAATTTAGATTTTTGAGGAAAAATCTGGATTTCCCCAATGATGAGGAAAGTAGTTGGGAATAAGTCAAAAGCTGGAAAAGATGAGGAAAAACTTAAAACAGCTTTAAAGAATCCCAAAAATGGGAAGCCTAGGCAAACATGAAGAAAAGCATCCTGATATTCTGGATGCAGAATTAGAAACAGGCTTTGGGGAAAAATAGCTTAAATAAGCTACTCCTAAATAGATTAGGGGTTGATCTGTTCTTGGAGGGATCTCATCTCGGGGGTGAATTCTGGAGATAGACGAATTCTAAGGTTGGGAGGTTGGTTAATTGCATTAGTGGTATGTCTTTAAATTTATTGACGTGTTTACGTCCTATAGTATGAATTGGCTACATATAAAAGTTGATTATCTATTAGAATGTTAAATTCTACATTTAGCAGAAGAAATCATAAGGAATTCACCTTTAAAATTCTGCATAGTTGTAGAATACAAATCTGTAGAGTAGAATCCAACAGAATCTCTAAACCAGTGCTGGTTTAAATCTGAGGATTCTTATTTCCACATGAAAATTTGTGAGTTAACTTTAATCTGCTTCTGTTTCATAGAATAATTCTAATATATACATACATAGGATAGAGAAATCTAAAGTCCCTATACTACAGTGGAAAATAGCGGTAGATGAATTGAAATTTAATTGTGCACGCAAGCAGCTAATACTATAACAGAAATGAATAACTATTGAATTGCCAGAGATTTCTCATAGATAGTTATCTAAGGGGACCATTCTAATATCCGAGTACAAAATTAGGAATCACCAGAATATAACATATTAGTGTTTTGCAACCAATAAATTATCCAGAAGGAAGAAGAAGAAAAAAAAAAGAGGGAAATCTCATTTAATACTAGGGTCAGCTAGAATTACATCTACTAGATTTCTGGAACCAAAACTATTTCCCCAGGGAAGCCACAGATAAAAGAGCATTATTGAAATTGTAATTGGGTGCAGTAATCAAAACTATAACCTGGACAAATACAAAATTTTATAAACTAATTCTATTAAAAGAGAACTCTGCTTTCTAGTTAACAGAAATATTGTGATTTAATAAACAAGGCCAATTACAAGTTAGAATATTGTGCATAAGTTATACGAATACACAGGTGAGGAAATTCGCTTAGTTATATCTGGTTAGTATTAAACTCTTCTTGCTGTATAACCACCATAGAATCATCTGGAACATTTAGATAAAAACATTAACACGTTGAATAATGCTAGAAAGTTTCAGATGTATACTTTTAGCAGTGACAAGTTAGTTACAGGAAATACCAATACAGGAGGAAACATTAATTTATGGTTGAGACAGTCCATGCTTGTATGTATATAGCAAAGAGTCACTGTCAGACTAAAATATGTTATATCTGCTAAATTGCCTAACATAAAAGAAGCCATAGCATATAAAATTTGGTAGGACATATATATTAACAAGGGTCCGGATAATGGTAAGAATTTCCGATTTAGAATGGACTCCGTGAAGTTTTTTCTTCGGAATTGAAATGTTGTATTATCAACAGAAGTACCGGACTATTCACTCCTTTCGGGTGTACATAATCTCCCGTAACGTTATGTAGACATTGGTCCTCAAACTGTGAACATGTTTATTTCTCTTATTATTAATATTTGGCCTGAAAATTTGAAATACCATATTAGCTTAATAACCATGGGTTATCTGTGTAAAACAAACTGATACCATATTTAAATATGGAAAGAACAAAATCATAAATAGGGAAAGAAGTGCGTATGCATATGGATAGGTTGGAACAACTGCCGAGTATCCATGCACAAGGCTATTTACCCTGAACTCTGCCATTGACACGCTACTGACAGAGGAGCGAACTCGAATGAAAAAAATCTTACTGTAGTAAGGTTATTAAACATAATCTCCTCCGTTTAATAAGTATTGGCTAGTGTAGGAGTAATAGAAACAAAAAAAATGAAACTACTGAGCTGAGGGAGTGCGGCAAGAGAATAACCCCACGGCTTTTAACCTTTTTATACAGACATGATTGCCAGAGCCTAACGCACATAATGGAAACAAATGAAGAAAAAATTTCGACAAACACAATTGCGTCTCAATCACACGTTTGGAGAATCGGAAGGGGGGAAACCTGTGCACCGAGCCAGCCGAAAATTTGAGTTTAGTAGGGTGTAAAAACAAATGATTGGAGTCATTTATGTGGTGGCTGTAACAAAACAAGATGTGCCATAAATAAATAAATAAAAATTAAATAATTTCATTAACAACCGTAACCAGGAAAGAAGTGTCAATATAAATTGAAACGAGAACGGGATTACTCACCAGAAAGGAAATCGAGATGCGAGAAAACTATCGTTCGTCCCGTAGAAATAAGAACGCCTCCCCACTTGGTTATCAAACCATTTATTCGCCATATGGCGGGAACCATAATACCCTTTGTAAAAACTGAAATAGGCAACGTAGTTGAGAAACAAAATGGTGGAAATAATGATAAGAACAAAAGAAACAAAACGCACAGTTTCTGGATATAAAATAAAAGAAAAAAAAATCTACACTACAAAGAAAATCCACGAGTGAATGAACACAGAAGAGGAGCGGTGCAGGTAAGTTGGTTACCAATAGGCCGGCCGTGAATCGCATGCCCTGGTATGCACGTCGAGTGATTGCAGGTCCCTGAAGCCTTGAGGAAAAGACGAAAGGGCGAGGCGAAGAGTAATAAACCTGGGCAATGGAACAACAATGAAAAGAACGGAATTTAAAACGGGAACCAGAAACCCTAATACCAAGAATCAACACCCGTACACACGGAATCCAGATCAAGGGTTAACGCAGGTTATGAAGACTTGGAACCCTAAACTGCAACGACAAAGGGCTTCACGAAATCCCGAGGGGGATTATAAAAATCAAGTCGAACAGATAAATCAGTACCATTCTGTAATATTTAATTTTATTCAACTCGAATTTGAAGTACCATGCAGGCAGAATTACGGCTACGCTCTGAGCGTTTTCCTGCCGAAGTGACCCTTACCAATTTTACCTCCAGCTGTTGGTGAAACGTGCCATCTGCTCAGAAGCAGTTTTATATGAATATGATGGGTACGTAAATTTTATATTGTGAGATTGTAACTATCGATTTTAATGTTCATTACATAGAACGTTAATTATATAATGTGAGATCGTATATATATAACAATGATATATAGCGTTAATTATATATAACGATTATATATAACATTAATCATATATTATGAGATTGTAATTATTGATATAATGATTATATATATATGTGTATCTAAAATGAAAGAGAAAGGCTACCAATTGAAGATTCTAAGTGGTACTATAACAAATAGAGGAAAAGGGGATACTATACTCTTGACCCTAAATAAAAAATCAAACGTTATGGGAATAGAGAAAACCTAGAACTTGGGGTAAATCAAAGTATATGAACTGGTTAGATAGCCCGGCACGGGAATAGAAGCTAGTTCATCACTACATAGAAAAAATAAATAAATGGGAGGTGTGACAAAGTGGCTTCAAAACAAATAGATGGAGACAATAAGAAAGAGGGCACAGTTAAAATGAGGGAACCTTTGAAATGTTGCGGATGCGGAGAACCCCATCTGTTGAGGGATTGTCCCCACAGAAACATTCAGATGATTATGAGAGATCAAGAAGCTACAACAGTAAATGACATAGAAATAAATATACCCACCATCAGTGCAGCCTTGGAGAACCGACAAGCAGAACATCAAGCTACCATGGTGGAAATGGAGGGTAAGATTTCTGACCAATCTGTCACTGTTTTGATTGATCCTGGTGCTTATTTGAGTTACATTAGTCCAAAAATTGTAGAAAAATGCAATCTTAAAACTGAAAAATTTCAGCAGTCATGGTTGGTACAGCTGGCCACTGGAACCAAGAGGAAGGTAACACATAAACGGCCCCGAACAGCAATTAAATTAAATGATTTTCAAACAGAAGTAAATCTTAACATTCTACTCTTAGGTTCATATGACTTGCTGATAGGAATGGACTGGCTAGAAAATAAGAAGGCCATGATGAACTGTTGGGACAAGACCCTGCATTGTGTGGATGAAGAGGGGAAACCTTTTATTCTCAAAGGAAAACAAAAACGTATCTCTGTAAGACACATATCAACACTGCAATTAAAACGAACAGCTAGAAAAGGATACAAAGTTTATGCAGTACATGTGGAAGAAATAGAACAGAAAAATAAATAAATATTGATGGATGTTGTACCAGTAGTAAAAGAGTTTAAGGAAGTTTTTCCAGATGAGATTCCTCATCTCCCCCCCAAAAGAGAGATTTAATTTTCCATCGATCTGGTGCCGGGAGCAACACTTGTTTCCCGCTCTCCTTATCGAATGAGCCCCCCCAAACTCATGGAACTGAAAATGAAATTACAAGAATTGCTGGACAAGGGCTATATCCGACCAAGTGTGTCTCCTTGGGGAGCACCGATCCTATTTTTGAAAAAGAATGATGGAACCTTTAGGATGTGTATTGATTATCCCCAACTAAATAAGTTGACCATTAAAAACAGATATCCCTTGCCCATAATTGATGATCTTTTTGACCAAGTGAGAGGAGCTTCGGTATTTTTGAAGATTGACTTAAGGAAGGGTTATCACCAACTCAGAATCAAAGAAGAAGACATCAGCAAAACAGCCTTTCGAACCAGGTATGGTCGCTACGAATTTGTAGTCCTACCTTTTGGTTTGACAAATTCCCCTGCCACATTTATGTGCCTAATGAACAGTGTGTTAAATAAGTACTTGGATAAATTTGTCCTTGTGTTCATAGATGATATTTTAGTCTATTCAAAAAGTGAGGAAGAACATAAAGAACACTTGAGGATAGTGTTGCAAACTCTGAAGGAAAACCAGTTATATGCCAAGTTCATCAAATGTGAATTCTATAAAGATAAGATCCAATACTTGGGTCATATTATTTCTGAACAAGGGCTGGTTGTTGAACCTGAAAAGATAAAAGCTATTAAAGAATGTCCTGTACAAACTGATGTTTCAGCAGTAAGATCATTCATGGGGGTTTCAGGTTATTATCACAGATTTGTGGAGAGATTTTCTACCATAGCACATCCCATAACATCATTACAAAGGAAGAGTGTCAAATTTGAGTGGACTGAAAAATGTCAAAATAGTTTTGAACAATTAAAACTAAAACTTACCACAGCCTCTATACTGAAGATTGCAGATCCTGATAAGGAATTTTTTGTTTGTACAGATGCTTGTAGAGAGGGGTTAGGAGGAGTCCTTTTGCAGGAAAATGCAGTTATTGCATATGAATCTAGGAAATTGAAGATACATGAACTAAACTATAGTGCCTATGATTTGGAGTTAGCTACTGTTATTCATGCCTTGAAGATGTGGCAACACTATCTACTTGGAAAAAAATTTACATTGATGACTGATCATATTAGTCTCAAATATCTCTTTTCCCAAACTGATTTGAATGCTAGACAGGCTAGATGGCTGTATTTTCTAAGTGAATTTGATATGGACATAAAACATATCAGGGGGGAAGAAAATAAAATTGCTGATGCTTTAAGTAGAAATTCTTTTCAAATTATAGGCAGCAGTGGAAGTAGTGCCCAGTTTGATCTAGAAGAGTTAGTGAAACAGGCAGCAGACCAGGATCCAAATTATGAGAACATACAAGTGAAAATCCTAAAGAAGGAGATGGATTATTTCACTCAAAACCAAAAAGGACTGATCTATTATAAAAAAGGATTATACATTCCCAATGTAGAGTCCTTGAAAAGATAGATTTTAGATGAATATCACAAACAGCCATATGCAGGACATCCTGGATATCAGAAAATGTTAACAACTTTGAAAAATAAGTTTTTTTTGCCAGGAATGAAAAGAGATGTAGCAGAATATTTAGCTAGATGCATGGAGTGTCAACTAGTTAAGGTTGAACATCAGCATCCTGCTGGTCTTCTAAACCCCTTGCCAATTGCAGAATGGAAATGTGACATAGTTTCCATAGATTTTATAACAGGGCTGCCCAAAACGAAATACCAACATGATTCAGTGATGGTAGTAGTAGACACCTTAACAAAATTTGCACATTTCATACCAGTGAAATCTACTTCTGGGACTGCCCAGGTAGAGAATGTATTCTTGAAAGAAATAGTAAGACTACATGGGGTCCCAAAGGTGATTGTTTCAGATCGAGATGTTAAGTTCACAGCAGCTTTTTGGAAGGGGCTATTTGGAGGTATGGGCACTAAATTGAATTTTAGTACCGCCTATCACCCTCAGACCGATGGGAAGACAGAGAGGACTAATCAGATTTTGGAGGATATGCTGAGAATGTATGTGATGGATAGGCCATCAAAATGGGAAGACTACTTACATTTAGCTGAATTTGCATATAATAACATCTACAAATCCTCCATCAAGATGAGTCCATTCGAGGCACTGTATGGAAGAAAATGTCGTACTCCTTTGAGCTGGAGCCAGCCAGAAGATAAACTAATGTTGGGACCAGATGCCTTACAAGAGATGAAAATAATTGTTAAACAGATACAAAGAAACATCAAGACAGCACAAGATCGCCAGAAAAACTATGCTGATAAGAAGAGATTACACCGAGAATTTAAAGTAGGAGAGCATGTGTACTTGCGTATTAAACGAAAAAAGAGCACACTTTATGCTGGAAGTTGTGAAAAACTGGCTCCTAGATATTGTGGGCATTTTGAAGTATTAGAAAGGGTGGGACCAGTGGCTTATAAGCTGGCCTTACCACCCCATGTTAGAGTTCATGATTTGTTTCATGTTTCATTATTAAAAAGATATATACATGATGCTTCTCACATAGTAGATTGGAATGTGGTACAGGTGGAACCAAAAGGGGAGTTTCTGCCAGAATCGCTTCAAATATTGGAGCGGGAAGAAATGGAATTGAGGAACCGAACGGTAGCAAGAGTAAAGGTGCAGTGGAATCACTTTACTACTGAAGAAGCTACCTGGGAATGAGAAGCTGAAATGATTGAAATATATCCATTTTTGTTTGAAAATTAACTCTAGTAGTTAAATAACAACACCGAGGATGGTGTTTGCTTTCAGAGGGGGAATATGTAACACCCCTAGTTTATGTGTTTGAAATTCAAAAACTAGACATTTGAACTTTAATCCTAAGGGGAGTGGACCCCAAAGGACAAGTATTTTGTGGATGTAATTAAATAATTAATTTGAGAAAATGAATAAAATGACTTTGTGCAGATTGACCAAAATGAGAATTATGAGATCACTTGCTAAATCCATGAGGATGGATAAAGGCAAATACTTTTCCCTCAATCTTTCAAAAATCCTTCAAAGAAATTATTTCTAATTTAGATTTTTGAGGAAAAATCTAAATTCCCCCAATGATGAGGAAAATAGTTGGGAAGAGGTAAAAAGCTGGAAAATCTGGGAAAAGCATAAAACAGCTTTAAAGAATCCCTAAAATGGGAAGCCTAGGCAAAGAGGAAGAAAAACATCCTGATATTCTGGACGCAGAATTAGAAACAGGCTTTGGGGAACAACAGCTTAAAGAAGCTGCTCCTAAACAGATTAGAGGTTGATCTGTTCTTGGAGGGATCTCAGCTCGGGGGTGAATTCTGGAGATAGATGAATTCTAAGGTTGGGAGGACTGGTCAATTTCCAAAGTGGTACGCTCATAGAAATTAAGAGTAGTTGAATAATTAAGTGTGATGGATCAGATTAAAGCTATTTATGTGTTTTCTGAATTTAAATTAGTGTTCCATACATTTACAGAGTTAAGAATGGAATTTACCCTCTCATCTCTACATAGTTGTAGGAACTAGAAAAATGAGGAGAAATCCTCCAGAATCTCTAAACCAATATTTAAGTTTAAATCTGGGGATTTATAATACCTCACATGTCACAAATTTGTAACTTTAACATGCTTCTATGGGAAAGGGGATACAGTTAGTCCACACTGTAAGGAAAATTGTAAACCTTCAGATAGTGAGAAAGTAAATGTATAGAATACAGAAGTATTCATTTAATTTATTACTAAGTGAAGAGTAGAGGTTTACAAAAATTTCAACAGTTGTGCATTTCCACATTTAAATCATTTACTATCTCCTTTAATAAGGATTGAATGGAAGGGTAGGAAATTTTAGTATTGCATATCTGGTTTAAATAGCAAGGAAATGAAACAAACCATGACCAGCATCTGTAGAAATAACTAGGAAGGAGATTTATGTGTGAAAGATATGGGAGTAGCACACAAGAAAGACAAAGTTTTCCCAATGGAAATATAACTTCCCAGAAATCCAGAGAGTCGCCTGTAGAGTCATACAAAATATATATATAACATATAGCCATGAGTCACTGTACCATTGAAAAAAAAACTGGCTATAAAGAGACTTATATAAGTCACAGTCACTACTATGGTAAAAAATTTAAAGAATGAATAATTCATTATCTTTAAACCATATTAACTCACACTCAACAATTAATTTCATGCGAGGTAGCATGAGGACATCCATAAATTAATAATCTGTAGTTCTTCGAAATTCCTATGGGAAGCAAAAATGTCGGGACGCAGAAATAAACACCTTCATTACACAACCAATAAAAAGGAACCGATCCCTCTCAGGCCAGAGTCTTGAAACAAAGACAGTGTTCCCAATTCATAATTTTAAACAAATCGAAGAACACTAGCATGCGATTGAAAAAAATTAATACTCAGTCTCTGACATAGTCTGGGGCTTAAATGGACATTGTTTAAAAACCCTAAGAAAGTTAATGATTTTGAAGAAGCACGATGGAAAAATGCTATGAGAGGATAGCTCCCCTCCGTCCATGAGTATACCAACTTGAAAAACCAAGAGCCGTGGTAATTAGTGCCAAATGACATGTTTATCTCAGAGCTTGCCAAGCACGAAATTCGCATGGTGTCTACCATACTTGCAGACATACACACAAGGCAGTGAAAATTCGTTTAGGGAACTAATAGAAGGAATTATATTAAAAATGAAAGTTAACTTATACAGAGAAATAAATCAATACCTGACCAAGGAGGTCTCCCCTCATTCCAACGGAGTCTACCACAAAATTTGATGTAGGACGTAAATAAATCGAACACCAGAAGAAAATAGAGGAATTAGAAAACCATCTCTACTGATAGAAAAATCAAATCGATTCTTACCTAGCCATATAGAAGACATGTGAAATCAAGCCACCGTCGCTCTAAGGCCAAAAGACAGTAGGATTATACGCTACTCATAAACGCAGGCGTGTTGGCATCACGCATCATTAGACAATCATCAAATGAAATCGTAAGGGTGGCGAAGAAAACAAATTATATACAAGAGGAAGAAATTACTAAAGGTATATGGGTAAGAAAATCCAACGCCATTCTCTATGTTAGTAAGCAGACACAGAACACGAAAGGGCGTAAATAAAATTCAGGAAAATTACTTCCAATTGCATGTATTACAACGCTCAGAAATCAATAACAGAGTTTGAAATTAACACACATAAAGCTTACAAGAAATTACCTGCAATATGAGGTATTGACGGGGTAATACAAGTCTGGAGTGTATTAGCTCTTGCGTCTCCAGCACGCAGAGGCTCGGCACCACCATTAACAAGGAAAAACCCAAACAAAGGCTGAAAGAACAGTTGGAAAACTTCAGTGCACAAGATATACCAAAATCCAACTTCGAAACCCTAATGGTACCATTGAAATCTCAGTCGTCCAGATGCCAAAAGATCCATGGTGAGTCCACGGATCGAAAGGACGAGAGGTGCAATTAAACCAGTCACTCAACATTAAGTTTACCAGCTATGAAAGGAAGCCCGCGGCAGCGATGCTCATGTCGTATTGAATGCTTAGGTTCCAAAGTCGTCTGGCGTGTCTAGGATCAACGCCAAGTTGGATCCATAACGCACGAACGAGAAGGGAATGAAGTTCGTTTCCAATCAAAAAAATAAATTTAGAGGTGATGACATGGAGACTGGTAGAACGTATCAGTTCCCACACCAAATTAAACCAAACTTGTAAAGACGTTGTACTTAGAAAATGAAACCTACACGTCTACCTTCACATCCATTTCGAAGTGCACGACATATGCAATAAATGGGTGAGGACGTTGACTCACACCTGGTGAAAATTCGTGGCTCCAAGTTCAGTAAATAGCCATACGTTCAATGTGTACGTAGATATGAGAGCATCGAAACAAATCAAATCAACATTCATAAACATTGGATCTAATACAAAGGAATTCTAAGGTTAGGGTATATTTATTTCGATGATTGATGTGAATATACTATTCAAACCCACAATAAGCCTAATAGTTAGGTTAATACCAATGAATGCAATGATATCAATACACATGTGATATATAAATCATAGAAGGATAACCTTTTATGTTAAGTGGGTTAGTGGTGAAAATCCACTCAGCTGATAATATAAGATCCTCTTTATTAATGGTATTTATTAAATTTATTTAATAGAGGGGTATAATTACATAAAACAAATCATATTGAGGCAGAAATATGATTTAACCATGTCACAATAGAAATTATTGTATGATATACCTTGTTGTAAGTATTCCTCAGATTTAGAATGCCAGAGAAAAAAAAAAAATTTGGGAGGTGTAATGGAGGTGCGACATTCTCAAGATCCTAGTACTCAAGCAAAAGGAGGAAACAAGAGAGGAAGAAATAATTTATAGGAATCCATTCAAATGGTCAGATAAATGCTAGTGAATTCACAAGGGTAATAATGGTATCAAAGGTATTCCAACATTTCCATAAAGTTTCCCAATGATAATTCTCTCCTCGAATATGAGGGGCCTCAACAATAGGGAAGACAATGATACATTCAAGAAATATTGAAGGCTAAGAAGCGACATGTGGTGCTCCTTTAAGAGACTAAAGTATGAGAGGAAAGATGTTATGAAACCAGCTCCCAACATAGAATAAAAGAGAGATCAACGCCTTAGGAATCAATCACCTCGAGGGGGAAACCTTCTTTACATTACACAAATGAAAAATTATTGGATGGTACAAATGAAAATAGCCCCTTTATATATATAGGAGTCCATGGGGTCACAATATAATCCTAGCCGACCTAAAAATGATAATGTGAGGGCACAACAATAACAATAGTGGCCATTTATGGTGCAGAATAATAAAAATATGGGGACTACTGGGCTACAAAAATAACAATAAAGGGGCTACACTAACAACCATAAGGGACTACACTAGTAATATAGGGACCTAACATGCCCCTCTCACTAAAAAAAGTTTTTTCCTGAATGCTTGAGAAAATTTGGATGCTTCTGTATAAAATTCTCATCCTCCCATGTGGAATCTTCAGCGGGTAAGTTCTTCCACTTGATGAGATAGTCTGAAATTGATCGATTTCATAGTTGTTTATTTATTCTTTCCGTGATTGCTTCAGGTTCCAATATTATTTTTCCTTCCTCGTCAAGTTCTGGCAATATAATTGTTTTAATTCTATGTTTTTCACCTATAACCTTCTTTAAGCATGAAAGAAGGAAAATTGGGTGCACTCGGGAAGAAGAAGGAAGCTGCACTTTGTATGCCATAGTACCAATATTTTACAACACCTTGTAAGGACCATAGTAATTTGGTGATAATTTACTATCCTTCTTAGCTTGCTCGAGGGAAATTTGTTTGTATTGTTGTAGTCATAAAAATACCTAGTCTCCTACATCAAAACTTATCTCATTGTGTTGTTGATCTACCTGTTGTTTCATTTGACTTTGTGTCAAATTTAGGTTATCCTTTAAGAGTCGGAAAGCTTGTTGTTGATGCTCAATGGGATTTTCCATTTCTTGAAATTTTCTCTCTTAAATATGATGTGATGGATGGTGGATGATATCCATAAAGTTCCATAAATTGGGTCATTCTTCTTGCAGTATAAAAGGAAGTGTTATACTACCATTCAGCGAGAAGTAACGACTTGACCCATTTTTCTTTTTTATCAGATAAAAAATAATGAAGATATCCTTCCAAACATTTGTTCACTATCTCAATTTTCCCATAAGATTGAGGATTATAAGATGAGCTATGAGCTATTTGAGTACCCAAACAAGAAAATAATTCTTTCCAAAAATTTCTAGTCAAAAATGGGATCTTTGTCGCTTACACTAATATTTTGGTATCCATATAGCTTTTGAATTGTTTCCATAAATTCAGTAACAACTATACTTGCTTTAAATGGATGAGATAATGCAAAAAAATGTGCATACTTGGTAGGTCTATCAACTACCATGATGACCAGCATCTTTCCTTCGAACTTAGGTAAAAATGTCATAAAATATATTGAAACCTCCTCCCAACGTTGACTTGGAATGGATAAAGAATATAGCAGAGCCGAGGTTGTAATTGTATGAACTTTAGTTTTTGGAAAACCAAACATTCCACCACAAACTTTTCAATATCAGATTTAAGGCCATCCCAAAAGAAATATTTCTTCACCCTGTGGTAATTTTTTAAAAATTCTCAGTGTCCTTCTATGGGAGAGGTATGCAATTCCAAAATAATCTTTTGTTTTTGTTGGGAATTCTTACAAATATATAAGAAATATTTGTACCATAAGGAATCATTTTTCCATCTAAATGTATGGGATGTACTAGGATCATGCTGCAAATTTTGAATGAGTGTCCACACTTCTTCATCATTATTCCATTCCTCCCTTGCTTCGGTTATCTAATCTGGCTGGATAATAGAAATGGCACAAATCAATGTTTCCACCTCCTCATCCTTTCTTGAGAGTGTATTTGCAACAAAATTTAGCTTCCCCTTTTTGTAGATGATTTCAAAGTCATAACCCAACATATTTGTGACCCATTTTTGTTGCTATTCTGAAGATATTCTTTGTTCCAAAAAGTATTTAAGACTATCATGATCAGTTTTTACCTTGAAGTGTCTTCCCATTAGGTAAGGTTGTGATTTCCTTACTTCATATATTATTGCCAACATTTCCTTCTCATAAATAGATTTTTGTAAATACTTTCCTTTCATTGGATGACTTTAAAAATTAATGGGTCTTCCTTCTTGCATTAAAAAAACACCAATTCCATTCCCTAGGGCATCACATTCCACAATAAATATTTTTGTGAAGTCTGGTGTAGCTAAGATAGGTTCTAGGCACATTGCCTCTTTAAGATGTTCGAAGGCCTTAGTTGCTTCAAGAGTCCATGAAAATGCATATTTCTTCAATAATGTTTTTCGAAGTGTTGCTATTCTCCCATAATTCTTAACAAACTTGTGATAATACCCTGTTAACTCGAGAAATCCTCGCAACTGCTTTATGGTTGTGGGGACTTTCCATTCATTAATGGATTTTTTTTTTTTAGGGTCTATCTTAACACCCTCCTAAGATACAATATGACCCAGATATTCCACCTCTTGCACTCCAAAGAAAAATTTGGAGGTTTTTTCATATAATTGCTTCTAATATAATAGTTTGAGCACCATGTCAACATGTTGAACATGATCCTTCCAAGATCTGTTGTAGATTAGTATATCATCAAAAAATACTAACACAAATTTTCTAACGAAGGGTTTGAAAATGGAATTCATCAACCCTTGAAATGTAGAAGTTGCATTGGTAAGGCCAAAGGCATGACTAAAATTTCATAATGACCCTCATGAGTTCGAAATGTTGTTTTTAGAATATCTTCAGTCTTCATTCTAATTTGATGATATCCTGAACGGAGATCCAACTTGGTAAAATAAATTTCTCTGTGTAATTCATCCAATAATTCATCAATCACAAGAATGGGAAATGTATCTTTAATAGTGAGATTATTTAGCTCCCTATAATCTGGACACATGCACCATGATCCATCCTTCTTGTGCATCAATACTATAAGAGGAGAGAAAGAACTTTGAGTAGGTTGTATTATACCAGACTCTAAAATTTCTGAAATCATACATTCAATTTCGCTCTTTTGGACATAAGGATATATCTAAGGCCTGATGTTTGGAGGAAAAATTCCTGGAATCAAATGGATAACATGATCACGATCATGAATAGGTGGGAGTCCTTTGGGAGTTTCAAACACCTTGGAATGATTGTTCGAGGTTTTTTGGGAGATCTGGAAAAATATATGATTTTTATGTTGTAACTTCAAGTGAGCATAAATGTGAAATTATGCCTTGTTTTTCTTTTTTCAGAAGCTTTTTCATGACTTTCGATCTTACTATCTTTCTCGGCTTCCCTGTGATACCCCGTAATTAAACTTCCTTTCCCTTCGAAAAAAAAATCAAGAAAATTTCTTGAAAATTTAAAGCTATTGTCCCCGAATATTGTAACCATTGTACTCCTTGTACAACATCAACACCTCCCATTGGAATGGAAAGCATTAGACTATGAGATACATATTCCCCCATGGCTAGCTTGATATTATGGCATTTTACAAAGAAATTTATAATTCCTCCATTTGCAACCATCACTTGACACTCTGGTGCTGGATATAGGAAGCAATTCAGTTTCATGGCTACCTTACAATGAATAAAATTATGGGTACTACCCGAATCAATCAGCACCATTACATATTTATTCTTGATATGTCATTCTATCTTAAGATTTTTAGGAGTGGTAATTCTTGCCACTACATTACAGGATATGGTTGGATTCATTTATTCATTCTATAGGGTTGGTTCCTAGTGTATATCCTCTTCTTTTGAAGTTTTTTGTTCATTTTCTTCCTCCTCTTCACAATCCATGTAAAATAATTTCTTCTCATCAAACTTATGACCTTCAGTGTATTTTCTATTACAACTGTAGCAAATCCATTTTTCTCTTTTTTCTTCCAACTCTTGTGGCGTAAACCTTTTTTTTTGTGGAAGTCTAGGAGTAGCAACACTTCCATGTTTATAGATGTGAGTGGAAGGATTCCTTGTCACCATAATTTTACTTTCAATTTTTATTTCCAAAGAGAATTCCTTCTCCAATGAATCAAGTTCCCA
Organism: Pinus albicaulis; assembly: GCA_034641835.2. Classification (NCBI taxonomy): domain Eukaryota; kingdom Viridiplantae; phylum Streptophyta; class Pinopsida; order Pinales; family Pinaceae; genus Pinus; species Pinus albicaulis. The sequence continues at coordinate 459,694,277 of CM076578.1, read as the reverse complement.
AAGGTGAACCTCAAGTTGGATGTTATCCTTTAAATTCCATATGTAGACATCAATATGGTGTTCCTCTGGAATATCAATTACCCTTATATTCAATTTTTGGAATTCCTCAATGTGCTCCACCATTGAATCCTTTTTTTGAGATTTATCAATTGGCTAAAGAAGGTGTTGCTCTTTGTATCCTCGTAATGTTCTATCATTTCCTTTGTAAAAATTGACCAAGTGAATTTTCTTTTATAAGAGAAAAGCCATCAATACCGCACAAATGTATTTGGTTCTAAATATAAAGTTCCAATGCGTACCTTTTTAGTGTTTTGCAAACTATGTAGTACAAATATTGCTCCATCTATCATATCGATGTTACGAGATCATTTCCATCAAAGTTCCTCATATCGATATTTGGAATATGGTGGGTCTTAAATAAAACATTAGAGTTTATGAAATCACCATTAACATTTATTTTTTTATCATCACAAGTTTCCTCTACTACCTTTTCACCATTAAGAATCATTTGTTTTATCAACTTTGTCAAACCATCCTTCAAACCTTCCATGTCCTCTTTTAGATCATTATTCATGTCTTCCATGTTTCCTTTCAGTTTTTCGTCAATGTCATCCATCTTAGATTCCATGTAATTCTTTAAACCATACATATTGGCTTCCATGTCTTTCTTCAAACCATCCCTATTAGATTCTATGCCTTTCTTCAAAACTTCCATTTCATTTCTTGTTTCTATTTGTGAAAGAGAAATTTGGTGCACTTGGTCTTGTAATTTTTATATATCATGTTGCACTTCTTCCTCTTTGTGAGTCATAATAGAGTATTTTGAGGGCTTAAAATACCGAAACCTTCAAAGGTTTATAACTGCATATAATATCTACGATTGACTCTCTGTGGTAGAGTTCATATCGTAAATGACAAAGCACATGCCTAGAAATTCCGAATACCAATTTGGGTTTTTTATACAATACTAAGGGTCCTCAAATCCTTAAAGTTATATTATCTTGTATTGCATTTATAATTCAATTTCGTATAGTCTAAAACTTGAAAATTATCTCTTATTTGAATAATTCTAGTTTAAACAAATCCCACAGATAAGTTTCGTATTGCGTTGATTTCTACGATGGCTTCCTGATCATCATTTCATCATTTGTACATGATTGTATTTGTATTTGAATTGAGCTTCAACTTCTTTCCAACTAGATAAAACATTTTTTAACTTTCTTACCTTGTACAAGAATGAAGCTATTCTCTTGAAGTTGAATATATATATTAATAATACTATGTGATTTTGGTATAACAATTTTAAATTAATTTTTTTGTATTTGGAATGTACATTTTGTACTGCTCTACAATGACTAATTCTCCACTTATCATTGCAGGTTGAAGGTCTTATATCCGTCCTATTATTATTTCCTATTGTGTTTATAATCTTGACCATAACTAATCCATCGTTATGTCTTGTGTAGGTAAAAATCACACATTTCTAGATTTATATATGTCTATTAATCTTTTCTATTTGATCATAAATTGTGGAATTTTCTATCTAGGTTGGTCCAGTAACCCAATTGGGCTTTCTGACATTGAATATCTACATAAATTCCAGAGAGATTTCCAGTTTATTATAAAGTGACAGAGCTCCCCCATTGTAAAAAAATTTTATACACGTATTTAATTTGAAATGTGTAACTCTATGGACTTATATATTTATAATTTTGTGACTATGTAATGTATGGAACATAATCTTTCCTCTTTTAATGAAAGCTTGCTCGAATTATTTTGTAGTACTTTCATTAAAATTATTATTTAACTTATGGTACTAGTTTCTGAATTCATCCTGAAAATATATTTCCATTTATGTCTATTATATCTAAGTTCATAAATTATTTTTTCCATTTATGCTACTGCATAGGAATTTTGTTGACTATAATATTTACACACTATTTTTCATGTATATGTATTTCCCTTCTATATTAGTTTCCTAATAGAAGTTACTTATTTGTAAAATAATACTAAAACAATAAATTATTCAATAATAATCTTATAAGAGTCACCTAACATCAGATCTAAACCTTCATCAAGGTTTATACATTCTCAGAGTTGGTAGTCTTCAGATTCTTGTCTGTATAACCATACAGAGACATACTATATCTATTATAGTTTACTCTGTTCAATGTACATAACTAATCTTGAAAATATTCAACCAAGCACATTTCTACAATATTACTTCACCATAATAAGCATATCAATACTAAAATTCTAAATTAAAATGAAATTAGCTTGTGCATACCCCTTAAGGTAGACTAGTTTCCACCCAACCTTTGAGCTCTTTCTCCACAGCTCCCCCAGAGAAGAGATCAAATTTATAGCAATAGGAAACCTATTGTCTATCATAAATATTCTTATCTAAGCCTACGTTTCCTACGATTTTCCTTTTGTTTCTTCCACAAAAGTAGTTTAAGACTAATTTTTCCTCTTACTAGTTTTATTCCACCTCTTCCTAGTAACTTTCCTCTTTACTTGGGTAACTTTTTAGATTTTTATCTCCAATCTAATTTTTAATATGTAATTTACTACCTCCAAATATTTTTGGATAACTAGGAAAGTCTTATGAACCTTATCCATCCTCATGGATTTGGTCTCCAGATATCCAATCATAATCTAGTCTTTGGACAATTAATTTCCATTTTATTTTATTAAATTAGAATAATAAAATAAATCCAAAACAATATTTTTCCTTTGGGATCCACTTTACTCTTACCGATTTGTTCAAATATCTAATAAAAGAAGACAAACTAGGGACATTACATATTCATCCTATAAAAAAAAAACACTATCCTTGGTTTTGCAAAGACAAAATATAAAATTCACTTTTAAAATAGTGATGGATATTTTTCCTTCAAATCTTCCTCTCTCTCCCAAGTAGCCTCTTCAGGTGTAAAGCGCCTCCATTGCACTTTCGCCCTGGCCATTGTTCAGTTTCAGAGCTCAATTTCTTCCCGTGGCAAGATGCGAAGTGGCTCTCGAAGGAATTCCCCTGATGGTTCCACCTGTATCGCATTCCAATCAATAACATGAGTAGGATCACGCATATACTTTTTTAATAATGAAACATGAAAAACATCATGAACCTTAATGTGACTAGGTAAGGGCAACTGGTATGCTACTAGTCCCACTCTTTCGAGTACTTCGAAAGCTCCACGGTAATGTGGTGCTAGTTTTGCACAACTACGAGTGTAGAAAGTACTCTTCTTGGGCTTAATCCTTAGGTAGACATGATCACCCACATTGAATTCTCTATGAATTCTCTTTTTATCTACATAAATTTTCTGTCTGTATTGTGCTTTTTTGATATTTTGCTAAATTTTCTATACAATTCTTTCCATTTCTTGCAATGCATCAGGTGCAAGTATTAAATTGTCCTCTGGTTGACTCCAACTTAGAGGTGTATGGCACTTTCTGCCATATAATGCTTCAAAAGGACTCATCTTGATTGAGGCTTGGTTGCTATTGTTGTAGGAAAACTCTGCTACATGTAGGAAGTTTTCTCACTTTGTTGGTCTGTCCATTACATACATTCTCAACATGTCTTCTAAAATCTGGTTTGTTCTTTCAGTTTTCCCATCAGGTTGGGGATGGTAGGCGGTACTAAAGTTCAATTTCGTACCCATTCCCCTAAGAAGACTCATCCAAAAATATGCAATAAATTCTTCATCTCTGTTTGATATAATCATCTTAGGAATACCATGCAATTTTACAATCTCTTTCATAAATACATTAGCTACTTGAGATGTACCAAAAGTAGTTTGTACTGGTAAGAAGTGTGCAGCCTTAGTCAATGTGTCAACTAATACCATGATAGAGTCATGCTGGTATTTAGTTCTTGGTAAACCAGTAATAAAATATATGGAAACTATTTCCCATTTCCATTCTAGGATGGGTAAAGGATTCAACAATCAAGTAGAATGTTGATGCTCTACCTCTACCTGTTGACATTCTAAAGATCTGGCTAAATCTTGTCTTGATGATGAACCACACTGGCTGGTTCGAAACGCATCGACAAAAATTTATTTTCTGTGATTTTCTCCGAAAATTTCTTATAAACAAATTAGCCACATATTTTTTCATACCTAGCCAAAACATGTTATTTCTTAAGGCTGAAATTAATTTATGATATCGTGGATGTCCTTCATAGGGTCTTTTATGATACTGATCTAGAATTTTACTTTTTAATCATTTCACTTTGGGGATGTATAATCTGTGTTTATAACAAATCAGTCCTCTCTCATTTTGAGTATACCCCTTCATCTCTTGTTTCTAAAAATTTTCTTGAATTTTTTCATAGTTTGGGTCTTGTCTCATTACTTCTTCGATCAATCCTTATATATCAAATTTTCCACTACTCCCCACACTATTGGCACTTGGACAAGAATTTCTGCTTAAGGCATCTGCAATCTTGTTTTCTTCCCCTTGATATGTTTGATATCCATGTCAAACACACTAAGGAAGGGCATCCATCTATCTTGTCTAGAATTTAATTCAGGTTGCATGAAAAAATAGTTCAAGATGATGTGCTTTGTCGCTAATATAATTTTTTTTCCTAACAGGTAATTTCTCCACATCTTCAAGGCATGTATTACAACAGCCAACTCTAAGTCATACACACTATAATTATGTCCATGTTTCTTCAGTTTTCTTGATTCATATCCTATGAATGAGTTTTCTTGCAGTAATACTCCTCCTAATCCCTTTCCATAAGCATTTGTACATACTACAAATTCCTAATTTGGATAAGAAATATTTAGAATAGGTGCAGTTGTAAGTTTAAGTTTTAACTCTTCAAAGCTATGTTAACATTTTTCTATCCATTGAAACTTCACTCCTTTCCTCTATAAAGATGTGATAGGATATGCTAAGGTTGAAAATCTCTCCACAAATCTGTTATAGTACCCTGCAATTCCCATGAAAGATCTTATAGAGGAAACATTAGTAGGTACACGCCAATCTATTATGGCTTGTATCTTTTCTGGGTCCACTACTAATCCTTTCTTTAAAATTATATGGTCCAATTATTGAATTTTATCCTTGAAAAAATCACATTTTCTAAGTTTATCATACAACTTATGTTATCTGAGTGTTTGAAAGATAATTCTGAAATTTTCTTTATGTTCAGCTTCATTCCTAGAATATATCAGAATGCCATCAATAAATAATATAACAAATTTGTCCAAATACTCATTTAAAACATTGTTTATTAAGAACATAAAAGTAGAAGGTGAATTAGTCAACCCAAAAGGTAGGACTACAAACTCATAATGTCTTTATCTTGTTCTGAATGTCGTTTCACTTATGTATTCACCTTTAATTCTCAATTAACGATAGCCTATCCTTAAATCAATTTTTGAAAAGACTGTGGCACGTCTCACTTGATCAAATATATCATATATTCTAGGTAGAGGATATCTATTCTTAATTGTCAGTTTATTTAGTTTAGGTAGTCTATGCACATTCTAAATGTACCATCTTTCTTTTTGACAAATAGTACCGGTGCTCCCCATGGGGATACATTTGGTCTTCTATAGCCTCTATCCAACAACTCTTGTAGTTGCAGTTTTAAATCCATCAATTCTGGGGTACTCATTCTGTATGGAGCTCTAGAGACTGGGGTAGCTCTGGGTACTAATTCAATTGATAAATCACTTTCTCTTTTAGGGGGTAGATAAGGAATTTCCTCTAGAAGCACATGCTTGAACTCTTGGATGACTAGTAAGTTTTCTACAAGATCATCTCCAGGTTGCTGTCCCAATTCTTCCACATGTACAACATACACTTGGCAGCCTTTTCTTGCTGTTGTTTTTAATTGAAGTGTTGAAATTTGTCTCATTGATATGCCTTTGGGTTTCCCTTTCACTATCACCAGTTTTCCCTCACCACCTATACAGTGTATTTTTTCTTCTAAACAATTTAACATAGATTTCTGTTTTTCTAACCAGTCCATTCCTATCAACACATCATAGGAACCTAGAGGTAAAATATTCAAATTCAGTTCAGTTTCATACCATTCAAATTTATAGTTGTCTTGGGTAATTTATGGGTCACTTTTATTTTTGTTCCTCTAGCTAACTGAACTAACCATTCTTGCTGAATATTTTTCACTTCAATTTTAATTTTTCAAAAATTTGATGACTTATACTTAAATATGCACCTAGATCTATAAGAACATGAACATCTCGTTCATCAGTCATACATTCTATTTTGACCATAGTGAAATGGTGTTTAGCCTAATGATATTATTGGGTAACATTGGTTTTGGGGATGTTTCTTGCCACATAATTTATAGTAGTTTTCTCTCTCAGCACTTGTGTGTTCTGAATGTTTCTATGAGCACAATCTCTCAATAGATGAGGTTCTCCACAACCCCAACACTTTAGCAGTTCCCTCATTTTAATAGTTCCTTCTCTGTTACTATTTCCATCTATCTGTTTAGATCATTTTTGTGATTAGGCTGGGTGATTCTCTCTAGTTTTAGTAAACTTCTTCATTTGGTGATTTCTCCCAAAGTTCCTTAAGTATGATACTTTTTTCCTTTTTCCACTAGAGTCACCCTTTTCTTTGTTCTGCGATTTTTTCGCTTATTAATTTTTTCCTTTGAACTGTTGATAACACAGTATTTCCTTGCAAACCACTTCATCCATTGTCTTGGGATTATCAAATTATATCTTATCCTTGTAGATAGTAGGTAGGAATTTTTAAAAACATTGTATCTTTGCCTTCTCTTACCTTATATAAGGTACATAGTGAAGCGGGTTGGTGAATTTGGTAGCAAAAACATCAATGATAAGATGTCCCAACCTAATATCATGAAACTCTTTGGATGTATCATAATAATATTTTTCTTTCAGATATCTATATTTAAATTTGATTTGGAAATCCTCCCAAGTGACAGCTTTCTCATCTATCACATGCACCATTTTGTTTTTTTCCCACCACAAGGTGGCCTTCCCTTGTAATTGGTAAATCACCACCCTGGATTGCAAGTTACTTTCATAATCATAAAGTTGAAAATAATTTATCATGTTTAGAAGCCAAGCTTCTGCATATTCCTCCTTCTCTCCATCATAGGAGGGAGGCTTGATTTTTCGAAATTCACCCTATAATTCCTTGTTCCTTGTAGATTGTTATCTAAAGGCTCCATCCTCCTCACACTCTTCTGACTAGTTTGCAGTTCCTTTTCTCTTTCTACTAGAACCTTCACCTTCATGACTGTTCTAGGAGGTCAATTCTCTAATTAAACTTTCTTGTTCTTCGTTGGTAGAGATATCCTTTCATTGTGGTTTTTCAGTTGCATAATTTCTCTTTGCATCTGATGCATCATAGCCATCAATGGAGCATTAGTATCTGATGGATCTTCTGCACCACCAAGATCCACATACATCTCATCCACTTCACTCATGGTTTGCAACTGTATAGTTCTGCACTAAGTCACTTTACAGAAAAGTAAACATTAGTGAAAATTTATTTTACCAAAACAATTTAGAGAAACTGAATTTTTCTATGGTGTGAGCACACATTTTGGCCCAGTGTTTTAACATGGGCTATGATACCATTTGTAACATCTCCATTTCAACATAACCTTTTTTTCAATATATAGTGCTAAAACAAATTTCATCCTATGGAGAGATTATTTTTTGTCACATTTTGATGTACATCCGCCATCAACAAGTTACTTTTTTGTACAGTTACATCTCTCAAGCTTATTCATAGACTAGTTGGAAATAATACTCCAATTATAAAATCTCAATAAGATTCTAAGTTTAGGAATTCATCCTCATTTTATTTTACATGTAAATTTGTATATCAAAAATTTCTCCTCTTAACCATTAATAAAAGTTTCTGATTCCATGCTAATAACTTAGACATTTTCTGAACCTAACTCCCCCTCAGCCATATATACATTATTTTAACTTTACCTTAAAAGCTATCATGCATATATATTTTATGACAGATATATATATTTAATCATAAAAGAACTCCCTTTGGTATGGCTCCTGTATAAAGGGTATACATCTCCATGTACATTTAGAACCTTTGATAACAATTTGTATTACATGGTGTGAATTCATATTTATGTTTTAACTTGCTCCACCCCCCCTATCATATACGATCCATTCATCAAATTAATATAATTAAATCGAATCCTATGTGAATCTTTAATCACACTATCACATACTCAAATCAAGTTTGAACTTAGACTCTTGACTATATAATATATATGATACATCAGGGTTGGTACGTTCCACGTCTCTATCCTTAAAGCATTAGGTTTTGGCATTTACCATGGCTTTAATACAATTCCTCCTCCATATCCAATTTCACCCACTTATGTATTTGATATTTGTTGAGATTGGATTTCATTTAAGAGCTAGTATTGTGTCACATGGCCCGTCAGGGTTTGATATAACTCGTCGATCCATGGGAATTCCTCCAAACACCGAATCTCTTACACGTGGAGGGTTTGGATCTACTTTCAATTAGGGTTTGAGGCTCCATAATTAGTTTCGTTTTTGGCTTGTGATTATTTTTCACTCTACGCATTTTCCAACCAGACTTCACCCTATCTCAGCTCAACGTTTAACTAACAGTTCCTCGATGCCACCATTATCTCTTATTTCGTTTATCTATGAGGGGAAAATTATGTCTGGTGATTTTGAAGAAAAGACTCTAGTTTCTGAAAAGAGGTTTTAGTCACCACATTCAAAGCGTAATATATGTCATTTTATGGAATTTCCTTGATCTTTTCATACTTTAATTATTATTTTCATCACTCCAGTCATTTTTATCTCAATTCTAATTCATTCGCTACGTTCTTGAGAGGAAGTCCATGTAATTAAGTACCCCAACCCTCCCAGGAATTTGATTACACGTGGTTTGACAGAACTCCTCTCCACAGGTATTTCTACGAACTGTATTACCTCTTACACTATCCATGAATTATGTGATTTAATCACATCGCAAACGTGAATTTCTAGTTCAGTTGCTACAGTACTGATTTAGTTTGGGAATATTTATTTACTATGTTAGACTATTGCTATATTTAGTTAGTGCTTATAACGCATCGAATTTATCATGTAAAAAATCCATTTTGGACATCCATTTTCCATGTCTATTGAATTGTGAAAACCTATTTCTGAGCTTATGGTTCTCCTTCAGTTTACAACATGATCAGTTTTAAACTTTAATTTTTATTTCGCGTGGAAATTTATTACGGTTAATTATTTGTGACTATTTTTTATTTTAATGTAGATGGTCAGACCCAAGGTCCTCCTCTTGTCAAATCATTTCCATTCCCATGTCGTTGCCAATTTTACCGGTATTCTTCAATACCACCACAGTTTCCCTTAATGGTTTATAATTACAATGAGAAATTAGTTAATACGTTTCTTATTCAACTGTACTCCCTCCACTCATTATACCAAAACCTTCATAAGTTTATAATTTTATGTAATGTCCACGATTGACTCTCTGTGGTAGATTTCATATCATAAATGACAAAATGCATGTCCAGAAATTATGAATACCAATTTTGGTTTTTTATACAGTACTATGGATCCTCAAATCCTTAAAGTTATATTATCGTGTATTGTGTTTATAATTCAATTACGTATCATCTGAAACTTGAAAATTCTATCATATTCTAGTTTAAACAAATCCCACAGATAAGTTTTGTACTGGGTTGATTTCTATGACGGCTTCCTTCTCATCATTTCATCATTCGTACATGATTGTATTTCTATTTCAATTGAGCTTCAACTTTTGTCCAACTAGTGAAAACATTTTTTAACTTTCTTACCTTGTACAAGAATGAAGCTATTATCCTTAAGTCGAATATATATATATATATATAATACTCTGGGATTTTGGTATAACAATTTTCACTTAATTGTTTTGGATTTGGAATGTACATTTCGTATTGCTCGACAACGACTAATTCTCCTCTTATCATTGTAGGTTGAATGTCCTATATCCTTCCCTAAGGTAATAATTTACTCTTTTTTACTTTATGATCCATTATTATTTCCTATTGTGTTTATAATCTCGACCAGAATTAATTCATGGTTCTATCATGTGCAGGTACAAATCACATATTTATGGATTTGTATACGTCTATTAACATTTTCTATTCGATTACAAATTGTGGAATGATTCTATCTAGGTTGATCTAGTAACCCACTGGGGCTTTCTAACATGCAATCTCTGCATAAATTCCAGAGATTCTTTCTAGTTTGTTATAAAGGGACCGAGTTCCCACATTGTAAAAATTTTCTATACAAAGATTTAATTTGAACTATGTAACTCTATAGACTTATATATTTATAATTTTCAGACTATGTAATGTATGGACCATAATATTTCCTCTTTTAATGAAATCTTGCTAGAAATCTTCTATAGTACTTTTGTTACAGTTATTATTTCAATTATAATACTAGTTTCTAAATTCATCTTGAAAAAATATTTCTATTTCTGTCTATTATATCTCAGTTCATATTTTATTTTTCCCATTGATGCTACCGCATAGGAATTTTCTTGACTATACTATTTACACACTATTTTTCATGCATATGTATTTCCCTTCTATATTAGTTTCCTAATAGAAGTTACTGATTTGAAAAATAATACTAAAACAACAACATTATTCAATAATAATCTTCTCCAAGTCACCTAACCTCAGATCTAAATCTTCATGAAGGCTTATACATTCTAAGAGTTGATACTCTTCATATTCTTGTCTGTACAACCATACAAAGAACTACTATATTTATTATTCTTTAGTATGTTCAATGTACAGATTTAATCTTGAACAGATTTAACCAACCAAATTTCTACAATCTTACTTTGGCCTAATAATCATATTAGTACTAAAATTATAAATTGAAATGAAATTAACTTGTGCATACCACTTAAGGTAGAGTATTTTCCACCCAACCTTTGAGCTCTTTCTCCATAGCTCCCCCTGAGCAGAGATCAAATTTCCAGTAATACACAACCACTTGTCTATCCTAAATCTTCTTATTTAAGCCTTCTTTCCCATCATATTTTTTCCTTAACTGTGTCCGGTTAATCCGGATGTTGTTTTCTTTTTTTCCTAAGATTTCCTTTGGTTTCTTCCACAAAAGTAATTTAAAACTAGATTTTCCTCTTTCTATATTTATTCCACCTCTTCCTAGTAACTTTCCTCTTTACTGGGTAGCTTTTAATATTTTTATCTCCAATATAATTTTTAGTATTTAATTTGTTTCCTCCAATTATTTTTGGAGAAATCAAAATGTCTTATGAACATTATCCATCCTCATGGATTTGGTTTCCAAATCTCTAATCATAATATAGTCTTTGCATAATTAATTTCAATTTTATTTTATTACATTAAAATAATAAAATAAATCCACAACAATTGTTTTCCTATGGGGTCCACTTTACCCTTTAGGACTTGTTCAAATGTCTAATAAAAGCAGAGAAATTGGGCACGTTATAAGGGTGTAATTGACGTGTACAATATCAGGACATCGAGAACCTCCTGGCAGAACATTTTAGCAATATATTAGCCGAGCCAAACCAAAAAATAACTAAGGAAATAGAATGGATACCACGACATATTCCTAAAATAATCAGCAGAGATCAAAATTTGGCTCTACTATGAATGGTCACACTGGAAGAAGTGGAAGAAGTGGTAAAAGGAGCAAATAATAAATTAGCTAGACTAGATTGATTTACAGCCGAATCCTATCAAGCTACCTAGCCATTCATGGGAAAATACATATTGGAATTAGTGGAGGAATTGTGCAGAACGAGAAAGGTACATCCTACTCTAAACTCCACCTTTCTTACATTAATTCCTAAACTAGACCATTGAAATGAATCAACTTGATTTGGACCTATTGTGATATGTAATGTAATATAAAACATCCTTTCTACAATAATGGTCAACCGCCTCAAGCCTCTTCTCCCTACTTTCATATCCCCCAAACAGACTAGATTTTTTAAAGGTAGACAAATCCTAGATGGTATAATCATTGCCTAGGAAGACATTCACTCCTTTAAAACTCTGAAAACCAAAGGTTTGATGCTCAAAATTGACTTGCCTAAATCTTATGACCACATTAGTTGGACCTACCTTTAAATTATTCTACGGGCTTTCAATTTTGATCCGAGATGGATTCTCTCATTTATCTCTTCCCATGTTTTCTCCATTATTATAAATGGTTCTCCTTATGATCCATTCAATGCAACTTGTGGCCTCAGACAAGGCGATTCGATATCCCATTTCCTCTTTATCATCATTGCAGAAGGTCTAGGGAGATATATTAAAAATAAGGTGGCGGGAGGACACCTAAAAGACCCGAATCTATGGGGAGATGGTCTCACTCTACCCCACCAATAGTTTGTATACGACATATTGATATTCTTCCAAGATACCCTTAAATAAGGTAAATTTATCCTCTCTATTCTCCATGAATTCATGGATGCTTCGAGAACCCTCATAAACAATGATAAATCCAATGTATTTTTTTTTCAATACCAATATCTGATCTCAAGATTTTTTGGCAAGAACCCTTGGAGTCTGTATAGGACTTCTGCCAACAAAATACTTGTGAATTCCCCTCAGCCTCAACTCCCTCCAGGTATCCTGTTGGAAATATATTCTTAACTGTATTCAAGCTCATCTTCAAAATTGGTCCTTTTGAGCTCTGAATTCTCCTAGTTGATTCATCCTTCTTAAATTTGTTCAAAAATATATCAATATTTACCATCTACTTGGATTGGTAGTGCTAAAGACATATAATGATATGGCCAATATCTTTAAGAAAATTATTTGGAAACGATCTAAACAAGTGAGAAAATGTGCCCTGCTGGCTTGGGAAAAAATAACTAAAATTAAGCAATTCGGAGGATTGGGACTCAGAGACCCATATATGATCAAATAATTCATGGGAGAAAAGTTACGGTGATGTTGGCTACACAGAGGCATGGACTTGTGGAAAAAAAATTGGGAAAGGAAATATGCAATGCCACAATCTATGGAAGGAAGACTGAGGGTTCAGAATACTCGGAGAGGATCCTCAATTTCGAATTTAGCAGCCTCAAACAAAAATTTAATCAAGGATCATATCTTATGAGAAATTAGAGGTGGAAACACGACTCTATTCTGGGAAGACTCGTGGCAGCAAAGGGAGAAGTCATTCAATATACTAGATCTAGTGAATATTTTTCTATTCAAAAATAGAGTGAACAACAAAATAGTAGCTCATTTATGGGATGGAGGGGAGAACATCAATGGAGGAAATGGAAAGAAAGGGAAAATGGCATAACGCTCCAGACACTGAGCAATGGGAATCTTATGAGAAGAAGGTAAACTCAAGAAGATTAAAAATATCAATAGAGGGGGATATAGAAAGAAAGGGATGTTCATTGTTAAATAAAGATATAATATCAAAACAAACAACATAAAACCTGAAGTCAATCACCTCTAGTAAAAAATATGGACTAGGAATCAATGGCCAAAAACTGAATTCTTTCTATGGTTAGTAAGTCATGGAACGATACTAACTTAGGATCAACATCAGAAACAAGGAATGTTGGGGCCATCAACATGGTGGATGTATTAGAAACATATTGAAACCATGGAACATCTATTGAACAAGTGACGTGTTGTTGAACAACTCTGGAAGAAACTCACCTTTCTCTTTGAACACACTAATACAGACCGAGAAAGAATTAAACACATTATAGAAAGTTGGAGAAAAGGGGGATTCTAATGTCCAGTAATCAATAGGGCTTAATCAATATCCTTAGGGATCCTACTTTGGGAAATATCGAAGGAAAAAAACAGGCGAACGTTTAGATATGAGACACAATCTGTTAATGAAAAATGGAATTTTTTTTTTGATAATATCAGAGAAACCATGGTTGCAGATAAATGGAAACACGATAATTGGAAAGTGAATGCCCGAGAGGATCATATACTGAGAAAGATGAATCTAAAATCACAAATTCTTTCTCTGGCTTCATCGTAAATGAAACCGATGGACATCCAATTGTAGGTTAAATTCTTGACACCTCTAGAGGGATTCCTAAAAATAAACTATGACAGGGCCTCTAAGGGAAACCCAGGGCAGGCTAGTGTAGATCGAATTTTCAGAGACTCACGAGGACAAGTAGGGAGGATTTATGTAATTGAATTGGGATATGCAAGTAATAATAAAGAGGAGCTCAATGCAGTTAAACATGGTTTCCTTAAAGCAATAAGAGAACAATACACTAGGCTAGTAATCGAAGGGGACTCAGCTTTGGTTACAGGAATCCTCCAAAAGCTTCTAGAGGGAGTTAGGTGGCAGAAAACTAGCCGCAGTTGGCACACATTAAGGCTTATACAGGAAATCAAGGATTTGATTCCAGGAATAAGTTATATGATACACTATCATAGTTTTAGAACTAGTAATGCACCAGTAGACCTGCTAGTGAAATGGTGGTGTAAACATTAAGGAAAGTACCTAGACAGAATTTGGGAGAGATCAATGTAGGAGGGAGGCCTTGAAACTATGCAAGAGATTGTTGACAGAGATAACAACCAAAACTAAGTTCCCTTTCTAGGGGGTCACGAGCGTTAAGGGAGGTGTGACGCAACAGCCTGTCATGCAGGCTACATGCCAGAATGAGGATGACAAGTCAGAGAATGTGGGCGTAGTTCCCCATGCCACATTAAATTGGAATTCACTGCGGACAGAAGATGTCAGGTGATGTTAGAAAAATCCTTGGATGAGAGCTACAACTCGAAGGACAAAAGGTTGGGTAGAAGGTTGGTAAACCGTATGATGTTAGTGAGAGTGCAAAGGTTCTTCAAGCAGCCAACAGGGGAATTACAATAGTGGAAGGAAACTTTGTATAATAGGAAACAACTTACCTGATATGTTTCCTTCTCTCACTTGTTTATGAGCATGGTAGTCCTATGTGTTGTTGAGATGGGAGGGAGGTATATTCCGAATGATATCTAGAGTTGTCATTTTATCGAACAAGAGTGGAATCAAATCTCTCTTGGATATGTTCTCGTGCTAATATGGGAGTGTGTCAGCCCAAAAAGGTGATCACCTTTGATTATTTCTGAGAGGGGAAGGGTTCCAATGATAGATACCAAGTCTCAATGGTATTTCCAGTTTTTGCATTTTCAATTTTCCTCCATGAATCTTTGAGTCTCGATATCTCCTGAGGCATCCCTCAGAGTCTGTGACCCTATCATTCAAGTTGACATAGCTTTGCGGAGTAGTGCTATTTTCTCCCTGGTAATGATAAATGAAGGGGTAGTGGCAGGTGATGGTGCTCAAAGAAGCACAGTATGGCCTCATCCCCAATTTCTCCATGAAACCTCGAGTCCCAACTCCCCCTACCATCATTTTTGTTTCTATAATTTTTCATGTCATTGTTACGACTCTGCATGTATGGTCAGTAATTTTTATTTGAGTATCATGCGCTCTGTTAACTTTGAGAACCTATAGGGTGGAAAATTACAAAATATTCATCACCAGTTCTTGAATTCTAGTCGATGTCATTTCTATTTAGCTAGGGCATTGGGCGTTTCCTTGAATATTTTAGGTTCTATCCTGTTGTCTATCGAGGGCACCATTTCAATGATCCTGCATTATAAATCCTCTAGCTAGGAACTTGCTGAGAAGAGGAACTCTTGTATAATTAAGAAAATAGAGGCATGCACACAGTGCTTCGTATTGTTGTTCGTTAAGTGTGTTAGTTTCATGACTTTGTACTATCTATTTTTGAGCTAGGGACTGGCTATGAAGAGGAACTCTCACAGAGACATGAGAATAGGGGCATCCAAGCATATGAAAGGCAATAATAAAGTGGTGGAGGGGTGGAAATACCTGACACTCAATGAACAGGAGAATATTTTTCTTAGTCCCACTATAAAAAATGATTTTCTTCTATTTCTCTATACAGGTCCTCCTAGCATCTTTCACCTTCTAGTCTCTGCATGTCGAGTGGGAACCTCGCTGTGGATTCGGGTGAAGGTACATTTTCTTGGAGACCCACCAAACATGAAAATGGTGAAAGCACAGACAAGTAGAGGAAATGTAGGAAAAAGAGGTCAAATTGGCAATAGAGGAAAATACAAAGGCAGGGAGAAGGTGGGACCTAGCAAACATGGAAGAAAATATGGAAAAGAAACCATGGAAAACTTACTGCATGCCTTTGTTGTGGGGACACTAGGACAGGTAAAAGGCATGATTTCAGGTTGGGAGCAAGACTTCAAAACCAAAGTTAAGGATGACATTCCAGATGATGAAATGGAACTTATGGTCACTGATCTCGGGAATACTAGAGGAATATTTTCCATGTTGAAACCAGAAATCCACCTCTATTGGGCAATGAAGTGTATAATGGAAAATTCCATTGTAGCAGTTCAAGAGGTAGTAGGTGACTCAAAGCAGCTTCCTTATTGGCTGATATGCACAAATACATTCAAGAAAAACAAATTCAGGTACATCACCAGAATGTGCATCTTAGTCGCATTGAATGTCAACTCCAAAGCATGCATCAAGTAGATATTCTTGGATCAAGTGCAAAGGATCCAACAGCTATTGAATCCTTAGATGAGTAATTCCAGAAGTCTAGTTTTTTTTGTTGAAACATGAAGTGGGCAGATAACATTTACTTTTTAATAGTATGTTAAAAGATACAGTAGATAATATAGCTTATCATGCATTTAGAGACAAGATCAAATTGTTTCAAATTTGGTTGGCTTTTAACTCTTTGAGGTGGCCAATAGACTTGGTTTCCTTTGGGCAGTTTGAGGCTACCAAGCATAGAATATGATGATGTAACCTGTTGTTTTTGTTTATATGAATGAATAGAGAAGCACTACCAAATTTACAAAAGAAAAGATTTTAATACTCCTAGAATCAAATATTTTCGAATATTTTTTTACCAGATTCCATTATGAGAAATTTCATTCAAATAAAATTCTAGCCTCCCAAAATTATGCAAAAACCATTTAGATCGGAAAGAATGAGGCTGCTCATGTGACATCATTGTTATCATACTTTTATGTCCTCCTCCCATCTCGTAGAGGGTTGATGGAAGAGTTTTTCATGCACGACATCTATTTTATTTCACTGTAGCGTAATAACATCAGTCCAATGTATGCAAATAAAATCCTAGATCCTAGAGATGATGAAGCATGCTAGATCCTAAATATGATAATGCCTAGATGGACAAAAGAAATCAGGAAAAATACCGAAACGAATGTAAATTGTTCATAAAATTAATATGAAAAACAGCCATGAGACTCAATAACTTGCAAGAGAACTTGAACCCTTAAGCACATATAAGACGTTGTTTACAAAATCTGAAAGAGGAATGAGCACGACAACGCTAACATACTCCATTCAGATTAATTGTGGTCCTCTCAAAAAGGAGTTCAATGCAATAATTATATCCATCAAAGAAGCTATCCAAAGTGAAATTTGACTCTAGTTCCGTAATAAACACAACAAGCAATGACAATAAACACTTTGTACTATGGTAGTATCTATTTAAACAAATAAGTTGTAGATATTAGAAACTACTTTGTTTCCTCTTGTAATCAAAATATACCCAACCCTAAGGCTAGATAATAACATTTTTTAAGAAATAACATAAAATTTGTTTATTATTTGGAAAGAGGTCAATGTTTTGATAGTGTTTTTAAATGATGTAGATTTTCAATATGTATATAAAAAAATATATGATTTTTTTCTTTTTTAAAATTGGATTTTAATACACATTTGTATTAAATATTAATATTCTTATTTCATAATATTATCATTTTTCATTTTATGATAAATAATAAGTGATATTTTTATCTTGTTTCACAATAGTTTTAAAGCTTATTTAAAAATTTACGAAAAAAATAAACTTATATTAAATAATAATTTAACAGATAAATATTTGTTTTGGGGATAATCATGATATTTAATTAGTTAAAATTCTATTTGAAAAAGTAAAAGTACATATTCCAAGAATATACTCTATTTTATTAAACTAAATAATTTTATATCATTTTTTAAATCTTCATACGAAACTAATTAAAATGATTATTAAAAATATACTTTTATAAATTTCCACATAATGATTATACAAATATAAATTTGAAACTAAGAATACTATGATCCAAAATTATTATTAAAACAGCAGACATATCAATAAAAACATCATTGAAATAAAAAAATTCAATCTGTCCTTAACGATTAGTTTTAAGAAGTGTTAAGCACGGGCGCATCAGTATACCAATCGATGGTGAGGTGTTCTCCCAGGGCAAAGTGCCGCGCCCCGAGTGAGCTGCAGAGGAGTCCCATTCATATTTCTTGGCGAAACGTACATTTCATCATTTGTTCTGGTGGCTGTCCCATCACCTACTGCCAAACCTAAAGAAAGGCCTGCACTGCAATCCCGATCCATACTCCTTTTGTTTCAGCTAAGGGTTCGATAGAGTCGAAATGATTGAAGAATCTATAAAAATAGGGAGGAATTATATAGGAGGCAATGAGCGGTGGATCTGGATCCGGACTTAACTCCTACCTTTGACAATAATTATAATAATAATAATTGACTGTTAAAACGATGAAAGATTGACCATCATGTGCAATGTAGTTGATCAGTGACAGTTTATGTTGCTGACAGCCTAACATTGTATGTCTTTGACCCCTCAGGTTGGCCGAAAAGACAAACACATGTTTTTGGCCATTCGTGTAACGAAAACAAATTTCTTGAAAATATTTTACAATTCTCCAATTTCCCACACCAACATTTATGATTCAAGTTAGTTAACGAGTTGAGGTAATAATGTAGATTCAAATAATCAAATTTCGACATAAAGGAGTTTCTTGTTCAAGAAGGATGAAGATCTAATAAATCTATTCAATATTTTAATAAATTTAACATTTTTATTTTAAAATATATTACTATTATAAAATTTTATATATTAATTTAATATTTTAATAATTTTTAAAAATTTATATATTAATTTCGTATTTTAATAGTTTTTAATTTTAAAATAAATTATTCTTAATATGTCTAGCTATTTTTAATAAAATTAAGATTCAATTATTAAATGATAAAAGAAATGATTGATTTTTTTAATAAAAATCACACCATACATTTTTTATCAAAACTTTGACCAAAATTGTAATTTATTGTTGTTTAAAAAGAATTTTCCAATGTATTAAATCTATTTCTATATTGTAACACTTCTAAATCAATATTTTGCAAAATAAAAAAATATGTCATTCTAACTGAAATTCTCATTACACAACATCCTAAAAAGCCTTGAGACACTCAACTTTTGCAAACTAGATAACTGAAATTTACAACCCATAAAAATCCTTTCTAGATTTTGGGCTAAATTTATGAGAAAGTATTCTAAAAATAGTCATTCCATCTATCAATTCAACCATGTATTTGAAATTTTAAAACCATAATAAAATAAAAAAAATTAATTTAATATTTTATTATTATGTTTAAAACCATAAAAACTCTATAATGTAATTATAACTTGATAAAGCTTCACATTTTAACACATATTTTAAACAGAATATTTAATGTTGACTTTCATATACATACCCATTTAATTAAGGAATAGTCTTAATTTTTTTAATTGAGATTAATAATGTTATTGCAATATTTTAATGTTATTTTAACTTGAAGGGTTTTCCTAGTTTAATATGATAGACATGTCGTAATGTAATGTAGTTAGTTATACAAATATAGTTAATTATAACTAATAATTAAAGAAGTTTAGATTCATCTTAACTTGAGATCTACTAAGTTCAAATAGAGTTATCTTGTGATGCAAACCACTATTAGTGAGAAAAGAGATTTGATCTCAGACTTTGCTAAATATGTAGTTAATATGGATCTAGCTAGGTTCTTTATAGCATGAAAATTTCTATTTTTAATTTGAAGTGAACAATATTTCATGGAGTGGTTTATTTTTTAATTTATGAATGATTTAGCCAAGTTATAGCATTTTTATCCCAACCCAATTGGAGATAGGAATTGTTTTAGCTCTAGTTTGAAGTATTAGAAAACCTCTTCTCTATCATGTTGTTAATCTAGTTCTTGTAGATTAGGTACTTAGTCATACTCATGCCATCCAATAGAAAATTCTCTCTTTTATGAGGAGGATGATGTATTCCCTTTAGTTTGCATATTATATAAATTATGAAGAAAATTTTAATTTACTTGATATTTCTCCAAAATTATCTATAGACGTCGCATACCTAAACTTTTTAACTATATAAAAAAGTGTTGTTAGATGCAAGGGAGTCCTATCCATTAACTAAACATATAAATAAAAATGTAAAAGTGAAACAAAAATTGTTAAATATCATACAAATTAGAAAATTAAGATATATTTAGCTATGTTATTTTCGTTGTGTTACACAAATAGATTCCTAGAGTCATGTCAAGATAAGGATTATCAACACAGGCAATTCACACTTGATATATATTAAGTATAATATATATTTATGTCAATAAATATAAAAATAATAAACCAACACCATGTAATAAATTTATGCAACGTAAAACATTACATAAAAATAAGAATAAAATAGACATTACTGATTTTGCATGCATCAAGCATAAGATATATTTATCTTCATAAATATTTACAATTCACACTTGATATGTATTAAGTATAACATATATTTGTGTCAATAAATATAAAAAAAAAAAACCAACACCATGTAATAAATTTATGCACCGTAAAACATTACATAAAAATAAGAATAAGATAGACATTGCTCATTTTGCATGCATCAAGCATAAAATATATTTATCTTCCTACATATTTAAAAAATAAACACAGAAGGGGTAATAAGTTATTTATTGTTTCTTTGTACATATAACCACGTTTTAATGATAAACATGTAATAAAATACTCATTTCTTTATTATATTTTTATTTAACATACTACATTAAATGTGTGAATGTGTTGCTATAATGTGCCAACCATATCATAATTCATAACTTTGCAGTTTAAAAAAAACTCATTTTCGTAGGAACACAAAGTGACAACCATACAATAATTTGTAACTTAATTGCATGGAGTTAACTCAAAAATATTTTTGATTAGAAAGCATCAGATTACTCATGTGAGATTTTCATTATCACACTTTTCGATCCTGCTTACCTTTCCATCTTACTCCCATCTTACAGATGGTAAGAGATGAAAGACATCAATCAGATTTCACCGCAACTTGACAAAAGAAATCTAATGTAAGAAAGTAAAATCTTAGATCCTAGAGATGATGGCACCTGTAACATACCCCGATAACCTCGCAGGAAAAATGCATGGAGTTAGGACTTTTTTTTCAACATTTACGAATGTGTAACCTTATAAATTTCTTTATATATTTCTGCATTAACCATTTAAATACCCATTATCATCACTTAGAGAAATATTTAGCAAAAATCATAGTGAGTTACACAACCATCAATTGTTCTTGTTGTAGCATATTAACTTAAATTTCCTGCTATAACTATGCATCGATCCCATGATCATTTTAATTCAATTAGTAGATCACCTAATTGATAATATCAATGTCATATCATGAAAGAAATTAACATCATCAAAACGACACAATTAACAATCACATAAATAGACACCGATATACCCTGGAAACCCCGTAGGGTGAAAACCAGCAAACGTTTAATTTTATTATTAAAAGCTCGTGAGGGTTGTCACCCCTCACTCAATGGTTATAAGGGAGTCCATCCCTTGACCATTGTAATAAAATTTACATATAAAAATAATCTTAAACGAAACATAACTAGCTATAAGTTATTACAATCATCATGATACCATTTACCCATGAATCATCAATCTCTGTCTTTGTATTCAGACTGTTTCCTTCAGGGGATCATTGTGCAATTGGAACTACTAAACCTGCATGGACTAACAACTCTTTATCTTCCACAATGTTAAGCTTGAAATTTCCTTTTCTCAAGTCATCCTTCTTTCCTTCCATTTCTGTCGTCAGCACACTTGATATCATGATTAGATAAAATATTAATAAACCAATAATCAATCTCTATTTGTGACACTTCAACAAATATTTGTATGCATTTATAAAACATAACCACATTGACATTAGTTTCCTTATTTAACATCATTTCGCATGCATTAGTAACAATTAAATCAATATCAAGCATCCTCTTTCCACCAAACACTAATAAAATCTTGCATGCACTTTCCTATTATTTCCAAAAGAAAGCTAACATACTATATAATAATACTGTGCATGCAAATGCATAACAATATTTTCAAGATAACTATCCCAACAAGAAATTTCTCTTTTTGCCTACTCGTATGTTTTCTTTTCAATATGGATTAATGCAATAGATGTTATACTTACGCATGTGAATACATGTTCTTTTCGAAAAACATATTTTCCACCCAAGATCTATTCATAATGGTTACTATGTATAACAATGCCAACTCTATTTCAAACAAAGTTAACATACAAGTTATAGTTTTTTGCATGCAATAACATATCTTGTTCTTCCTGCATGTAAAACATATATTTCTTTCCAAAAGAAACCAAATAAATATTTCATGGAAAAATAAACACATTTCTTTTCCAAGGGTCAAATGCATACCACTTATCATTTCATGCATGCAAAGTGACATTTCCCTCTCATCCAAAAGATATAACCAATAACTATGCATAATATTCTCCCAAGATAAAGTTATACCATAGCTAATCCCTTTAGGTTGGACAAATACATATTATTTTTCCCAAAAGAAGGCTAACACAATAAATATTATGTGATTGCATCTTCCTTTTCTCTAGAAATCTAATACTCAAAAATATATTTTTCCCATGCATGCAAGCATATATATTTCTCTAAATAATCTTACGTAATAAAGCATGTGATTACTCTTTTTCCTCTCTAAGAATCTAATCCAATAATGCATACAA
Organism: Pinus albicaulis; assembly: GCA_034641835.2. Classification (NCBI taxonomy): domain Eukaryota; kingdom Viridiplantae; phylum Streptophyta; class Pinopsida; order Pinales; family Pinaceae; genus Pinus; species Pinus albicaulis. The sequence goes on along the minus strand of CM076578.1, from coordinate 459,671,253 downwards.
GGATATATTTTTATCTTCTATTCATTTTGAAGAGTTTTAACACAATAATTATTTCCTTGCATACAATTATGCAATGTTCCAAATGGGGAAATATAGGCTCAGTAGGGAATATCTTAAGATATTTATACTGCCCAAATTCTATGCTAGAATAGGGCATTCTAACATGACTAAGAGAGTGGATTTGATGGATAATTATTGTGTGGATGTGGATTTTTAACTAAATTAACTACTGAAAAATAATAAATATGTTAGCCATGCACTATGACGAGATGAAAGTGAGATCATTTGCCTAATCCAACAGGTGATGGAAAAGGAAAGACTTACATAAAAATCTTTCAAAAATCCTTGAAAAATTCTTCTAATTTAGATTTTGAGGAAAAATCCTATTTTACAATGAGAGGTAGTTGGGAAGAGGTGGCGGGAAAAGGCGGAAAAAACTAATATTTAAAAAGTCCCAAAATGGGAAGCTGGGCTAAGCAGGGAATAAAGCATCTGAAATTGCCGGGCTGAGGTGGAGAGCAGACTTCAGGAAGGCAGCAAGCAAATAAGCTACTCCAGAACAGATTGAGGTTAGTCTCTTCTGGGAGGATCTCAGCTCGGGGGTGAGTTCTGGAGATAAACAAACTCAAAGGTTGGGAGGACTGGTCATAGTGGAGGTATGCATGCATAATTTTGGAGATGTCTGTAAGTCTGTATTAAATATATCCCTATTTTATGAATTGTGATGTTAGGGTTCATTATGCAATTTATGAATTGATATGCTATGGTTCTTTCTGCAAATTTTAGATTGATTAATTGTTCAGTAACTCCTGTAATTGCAAACTAAAGCTACTGATAGCAGAGACCAATGGTTGGATTATAGGGATGAGTACCTTGTAGTAATGAAGTTAGAGATGGTAGATCAATTGAACAGCAAATATAATAACTATGTACAGGTGTAGCTTGCTTTCTTTTAAAGGAATATTTAATTTCTGTGTGTATAGACAGAAAATGTTAACAAAACAGTACCCATGAACAACACGTACCAAACAACTAAACCTATCATAACAATATTGATGGCACAGAATTCCCTGTAACCAATAACAGAAAGTAGGAAACAACAACCCTGTGATAGCAGTATGGGGTTCAGTATGTCAGCTGTGTTACAATGGAAAGAATTGTAGAATTAAGAAGTTAAATTATTCTATTAGATTTAAAGATTACCAAACATATGAATATGAAGGTTGAATCTAACTAAATCACGAGGTTCTAACACTAGGGATTCTAAGCTTATCGATTCAAATTATTCTCTACCTCACCATTGGATTCAAACAAGAGGATTTGTTTCCTAGTTTTCCCAGCAAGATGGTTCAGATACTAACACCGTGTCATCAAACATGTTGAATGAAAATGAGTCCTGTCACTTGAAGGCAAGATTGTGTGATAACGATCTGTGTGAGAAGAAAGTTTTAAGCCTGGTTAAAATTACTAGGAAAACATCCATTACATACCATATAAGCTGTGAAAAGTACATTGAACATGAAAGGTCAAGCTGAGTATAGATAGATATATGCAAGGAGGCACACATCTATACGCAAATGTTGAAACTTTTGCAAAATGTTTGAAAAGTCTATAAAACATAAGCTGGAAGATTTGAGAAAGCCCTCTCTTGGAGCTGAGTTGGTTCAAAAAGCTCCTACGAAGAAAAAGCCAGGCACGAAATACAAAGTAATATATCTAGATATATAAGTCTACTAGATGGACTGAGAAGAGGGGAGGTCAAGCCCTACAAAACCTCTGTGGCAATTCAATATATTTCCATAAGCACATTATAATGAAAAATTTAATACGGATATGATGTCTTATTTGTAATTGATTCAATAGAAATTTTTTGAATGTTATCTGGTGCATAAAGCAGAGTATATCTGAGTTTATGTTATATGGATAATAAACTGGGTCTGGGAGACGTGACAAATGGTATCGGAGCACAAGTTCCAAAATTGGGCAAGATATGTGCTCACAAAGAAATAATAAACTGTTATAAATTTTATGAATATTAGAAATATTACTTCAAGTATACAAATATCTTGGATATAATTTCAGGTATACTTGCAGGACAATCACTTATCCACAGAAGATTTATTTCATGCAGAAATCAATATACTCAAAATAATTGTTGTTTAGGAAAACTTGTAAAGGATAAAATTTTTAACGATCACTTAGGTCTTAGAGGATATAAACGACAGCATGTGAGGAAAAACGTAAATGCTTCCTATGATGATCTAGAAATTGGTATGTACAAAACTAATATGTTTTGAGTTATATGGAGGTTTCTCATGTGCTCAGTAAAAACGAAGTTTTACGTAACGAGTTAGTTAAAACTTTGGGATGTTTAAAATTATTAAAATTATCCATACATGCCTTAAGTTGATTAATGATGGTAGCAACATTTCATAAATTTACATTAATGTTGGTAGAGTGGATTTTGTGAGGCCTCATATACTGAATCATCCTTATGTAAAAGAAATTTCAGTGTTCATAAAGTTAAGATACTGAAACCATCTTAATACAGTAGAAAAGAGCGATGCTGAAGTTAATGTAGAGGAAAGGTGAAAATGGTACTACCATGAATATGCGTAATTTAATCCCATATGTCGAACGAAGACTGCAAGTAGTATAGAAGAATGGTTTTCCATTTTTAAATTGCTAAACTAAGTGTTTCTTACTGTGATGAAAGACAATAGAGAAAACAGTAGTACCTAACTAATATATCATCTAGCTGGCCTTATTGAGCATCAGAAATTTCATATGGATGTATCATATTTTCCATATAACAAATAGTAAGGGAATATATAAACAATATATTCTATAAATGATCTAAACATATACTTGTCTAGTTTGAACTCTTTGTTAAACTAGAAATCTACACTATTTTTCAGAAGGGTTATCATGTTTAATTTGCAGCATTGAGTTCTAAACCTTGATAAACGACATTAGGGTATTGGAGTTTAACTAACAACAAAAATTATATCCTAGTTAACTAGGAGTCACCTATCCCCTTATATGCAATTAAAAAACCAAAAGTGTATATATTAAAAGCTTGTGAGTATTATTATATTTGATATTATTTATTCAGTTTTAAATGAGTCATTATATGTAAAGTTATATAAAAGTTATATGTTACATGTTACATGTTTACGGGGCGATATATAAACGCATGAAAGTTATATGCACAAGGGCTATATATAAACGCAAATTCGATATTTGAACACGATATATGTCAAAAAGAGAGGAGGATACCAGCAGATATTAAATATACATGATTACTATCGCTAATGGAATGCAAGTATAGTGAAATTATAATAATGCGTGGTTAATAATTAAAAGACCTATATTCAACGAAACTATCGAACTGTAGTGACAATGATGCATCACGGCACGGTGGGGATCAGTCCACGTTAATTAAAACGAACCGTGGTGAAAAGTAAAACGACAATACGATGCGTAACCAACAGTTCTAACCATCATCATTACGCAATCGCAGGGAGACCTTCACAGTTTTAACAAGAGTTATTACGAGACAGACTGGAGTTCTAAGGGGCCGAATATATGATTCCACCTTCTGTAGTTGTTCCGAATATCATGATTGGAAAAAATTAGTAAAAGGCCAAAAACAACTATATGACGGGGCGCAGTGTTAACAGGAATAGAAATCTCTGAATCTATTCCTGCAAAACCCCAAAGGCCGAAACCCAGCACCCTGACGAGAGTAGAAAAACAGAAATAATACGATTTAAAAACTGTGAGAAGTATTTATGCGAGGGCGTAATACGTTTAACTCTGCCTGTTTAACAATAAAACGATTTTATGTGGGGAACTCGGTAATGCCGAATAGATCAAAACATAATGGATTTGTTATTCATTACAGTAAGGATAGAAAAATGATTTTAACGCCAAATCGGCTAACGCCTAAACAAGGAAAAGAAAAACAAACGATAACCATTACTTATTGCCACGACCGAGATCTGTCCGGCTCGTCTCGAATGAGGTGATTTGTGCGACCTCGAGTCATTACACCTGCGTAAACATTAAAGCCAGGTAAAATAGGGCGTGACTGTAAATGTTAGCATTGTAATAACCAGCAGTTCAAACGAGAAAATGGTTGGGTTAACAAGACATTAGAACTTTAAATGCGCCCCAAAACCACCTTAGGACAATCCATTAAAAACAAAGAATAAAGAAGAGAAGGAAGTGGTGGAAAAGAAGTTTGTGTAATAAATGAACGAGAAACATGCTGCAAGCCCACACCATTGCCTCTTAGGAAAGAAAACAAGAAACGAAGCGGCGCGAGGTGCTCTCAGCCGTTGGAGAAGATAGTATATGGAAAGTCCCGGACAGAATTGAGAAGTCAAAATTTTAAGCACGAAAAGAGTGGAGTCTTAACTGGAGAGCATCTCAAAAGCTATTTGGCAGGCTAAGTATGTAGAACTTTCTCTTCAGCTCATGCAAGTGATCGCTGGCCATGCTGCAGCGATGGCTAGTCCAAGACCGATGACTACGAAGAGAACTAAGAGCTTAGGGTGTTTTGACGAGGAAACTACGAAACAACAACCCCAATCGATATTTACTCGGACACCTTCTATCCAAGATCTCTGCAAATACAGCAGCCGGTTTAGGGTTTATACGTTCGGGAAATTAGGAGCGCAACCACTCCCAAAGACTCGAACACTAACACATTGCATGCAATATCACACTCAGTCCCTTCTCACCTCTGGTGTATAACGAAAGAGCAAGCGGTTTAAAAAAAAAACAAAAAAATTGGGGCAGAAAACCCTAATGAATCTTATCCCTACAACTGTCGAGAGATTACACCGTCTCACGCAGATCCAAGAAAGCTCGGAGACTGAGAATGGTACGCATTGATGTGATTCCACAGCAAGAAGTACTGCAGGAGTTGAAAAAAAAAAATTAATATCCCAAGCGATTGTAACTATGACAACGCGATTCGAACGTCCAACACTCAGTCAGAGACTTGGGTAGGCCGCAAGCCCTTGTCAAGATGCCACGCATGTAGTTTGAGAATTTTGAGGCTGAAGGTGATTTATGGTGGGATTCACTCTTCAAGTATGGACAACTGAAATTCGTTTCATCATGGGAAACGATATAAGAAGGAGAACCTTCAGCTCCACGATGACATAGTCGTGCCGACGAGTGCGTGCCCAATATATTATATGCAAAAAACGATATGTCGACGTGTTATTGAGATAGGAGGCGGGTGCAATCATATTATCGAATGATATATACAAGTGTTTACAGCTATACAAATTTCGTGCTAATATAAAAAGGAAGTTTTATAAATATATATATAGTTGACAAATGGTATGCCTTCACGTATTAAAGGGAATGTGTTATATAATAGTATTGATGTGTTATATAAAGGTAGGGGTTATATAATGTTATCAAAGAGCGTACTCTATATATATATGGAGAAACGAATATATCTTTAAGAGCATATAGAAAAGACTATAGTTAATAAATATGTTAGTTAAGTATGGCATCATATGCTTTTGAAGGAAAAAGTGCTCTTGGTGAAATTAAATACCTTTTGAAATTAAGTTGAGGGTGAGGTTAGGTGTAAAAGGCTAACATGTATATAATTACTATGCATATATATATATATATATATATAGATGTAGGTGTGTTTACAACTCATAGTACGAAAGGATAAAAATATGTATGTGTCACATAATATTTGCAAAGTACGTGGTATAAATATATGTAGTATATATATGTGGATCCACTATCTTAATAAGAGGTATATTACACATATGTTTGGAGGTTAGAAGGACTCAAATGATGTAGTTGATAAATATATATATATCTAGGTGATATATGTATAGAACCCAATATCTATGTATTGAATATATATATATATATGTCTTAGATGGTGTTATTGAAAAATATATAGGGGAAATGGTCAATGTCTTTAATAAGAAAAGAAATATTAGAGAGTAAATGAACTTTAGTAAGAGTGAACTAAAGTTAAATTCTTGAACTCATTATTCAAGGTGACCAGTGGTACTTCTATATGCACATGGGTTTAAATATAAAGGCTATTAAGAAGGAACGGAGTTCAGACAACCATGTGCCTAACTATAGAATCCAAGTATATATATATAAAAAAATAAAAATAAAAAAAAATAAAAATTCTTAACTGGAGGTATGACAAAATAAATACATGATTCCAAGATAGGAAAGCACACTATTCAAATGAGTAATTAAATTTCACTACATTTTGGAAAAAAAAATAAAAAATTTATACACCTATAAACCCCACTAGAGTGTGGTGAAATTGAGTATAAGTAATTATGTGGGCAAGAATATATATATCTATAGGAAAATAACCTTCAGGATAAGGTTAAGAAATGGATATATGTAATTAAGACTGAAGTTAAAAGTTGGGAGTGTTAAAACAACTAAAATAGAATTTTATTAATATTCTTTATAACAATAAGTTGATTTGAAGCATGAAAAGCTATAAAGGAATAATTGTAGGGTGATATATGTTCCTAATATGTTATATAATACTATGTGTTACCATAGTTATTGGAACAAAAGAAGAAGGAAAGTTTATATTGAATATATAGAGAAAGGTGGATAATAGGAAAAGGACAATTTATATTTAATAGAGGTATGTTAAATATAAGTTGTAAATTCTTAATTAACTATTAAATATATATATATATATATATATAAAATAGTAATAATTATCATGAGAAATGATAGATTAAAAGGAAACAAATTGCACGTGAGACATAAGTTAAATCTACAATTAACATTATAAATATAGGTGATTTTGTTATATGTTATAATGTTAACTTTGTTGAGTTGTATGAATATAATATCTTCATACATGATAAATTTAGTTCAGTTAGTAAATTTCCAACTTTATACCCACGGGATTAAAGGAGAAGAAAAAAATATTGACATTGGAAAAACTTCCAAGATGATTTAAGTCATGACTAGAGTAATTTGTAATAAGCATATTTTAGTTCATGCAAAATAATGAAGTGGTAAGCTTAAATACGAGTTATAAACACAGTTAAATAGTTGGTTTAGTAATTGTGGGCCCTTGCATATTAGATAATATAATACAAATTCATTTCATTGAGTATGAATGAATGAATGAAGGGATAAATCAAATTTTCCCAGGTAGGCTAGCTAGGGTAGAATGGAAAACCTATATAAACCATGGATTGATTTTTAATGATTAGTGAAATTCACATATAGATATAATTGGTGAATCATCATTGGAATTAATAAAGCATGAACATACAGTTAAGAGTAAATGAAAAAAAAAAATTCTAGTGATTCTTTGAAAAAGGGGAAACTGCGTCAAAATTACTTTTGACATTATCAAGTAGTAATACTTGTGAATGTGAGGAATCATAGTAATTACATATATCACTATAAAATAAATATGTATTCACACTATAAAATTTTGTTGGTGTAAATTTTATTAAATTTAAATTCCCTGAGTTTTAAATTAAAAATAGGGAAATAGTGTGAAATCATACAACTACCAACTGAGAGAAAAGAGAATGAGATGCATTTGGACTTGTGTATGGGGGAAACCCATCAGATCCAAAATTATTCATGTAAGTTTTGAACTAGTGGATACAATTCCTAAAAGAGGTTAGAGGAAAAAATTTCATGTGTGAAGTAAGAATTGAATTATAGAGATTATTAATGAGTCTAGTTATTACTAATTAAATTGATTGACTAACAAAAGAAAACAATGAGAAGGTGCTGAAAGTACAGCAACGAACTGAGAAAGGGTAAACATAACCATGCATATGATACAATTGTTCTCTTTCATTTATGAGTACTAATGAGAAGTTGTAAAATTTTTTAGCCAGGTGTGTAACAGGAAATTGTACACTCCGGAAACAAGGAGAAAAAAAGGTGAAGATAAATCACCTAGAAAATCAAGAAAAGCTGAACTGGACCAAGTTGAGTGAGGAAAGAATCTCACTGAAAAGCAAGAAAGGATAAGTAGTGCACTAAACTATTATGAACCTGAACGGTTTGACTAATAACTGAATTTCTTAAGTTTATTGAAATGCAAAATGTTGTTGTGGATTATCAATTGTATGTACCTGACATTACTTACATTGGTATGAATTGTGGACAGAGAAAAAAGAATAAAAGATCTTCCAGACAGACTTCTTGCAAAGAAGTAGGAAGAAAACCAACTGCATAAAGCATCAGTAAATAGAGTGGAAGCAGAAGAGTACTCTGCTGGAAACTAATCAAGGACGAAGAAGAAATCTTTGTCACAGTTGAAAAATCAACGTTAAAGTGTAACACCGAGGAAGGTGTTGGAAAGGAGGGAAACTAATGGCTTATAAACTAGCCCTACCATTGCATATTAAATTTCATGATGTGTTTCATGTCTCCTTGTTGAAAAAAAATAATAATAAATTTTGTACATGATGCTTCTCACATTATTGATTGGAATGTGGTCCAGGTGGAACCAGAAGAGGAATTCCTTCCAGAGCCGCTTCAAATATGAAAGCGGGAAGAAATTGGATTGCGAAATCGAGCAGTAGCTAGAGTAAAGGTGCAGTGGAGCACTTTACTGCTGAAAAGCTACATGGAACAGAGAAGCTAAGATGATGGAAAAACATCCATATTTATTTTCAGAATAAACTAAGTAGATAATTGTCAACACCGAGGACGGTGTTTGTTTTCAGAGGGGGAATATGTAACACCCCAAGTTCTATGCTTTTCAAATGAGACATTTGAACATAAACCCAAAGGGGAGTGGACCCCAATGGATAATTATTGTGTGGATGTGGTTAACTAATTAACTATGAAAAATAAATAAAATATGGTGTATGCACTATGACCAGATGAGAAAGTGAGATCACATGCCTAATCCATGAGGTGATGGAAAAGGAAAAGACTTTCCCCAAAATCTTTCAAAAATCCTTGAAAGAAATTATTTTTAATTTATATTTTTGAGGAAAAATCTAAATTTCCCCAATGAAGAGGAGTAGTTGGGAAGAGGTGAGAAAAAGCTGGAAAAGATGAGGAAAAGCTTAAAGCAGCTTTAAAGAGTCCCAAAATGGGAAGCCTAGGCTAAACAGGAATAAATCATCCTGAAATTCTGGACGCAGAATTGGAAACAGGCTTTGGGGAAAGCATAGCTTAAATAAGCTACTCCAGAACAGATTGAGGTTAGTCTGTTCTAGGAGGATCTCAGCTCGGGGGTGAGTTCTGGAGATAAACGAACTCTAAGGTTGGGAGGACTGGTCATAGTGGAGGTATGCATGCATAATTTTGGAGATGTCTGTAAGTCTGTATTAAATATATCCCTGTTTTATGAATTGTGATGTTAGGGTTCATTATGCAATTTATGAATTGATATGTTATGGTTCTTTCTGCAAATTTTAGATTGGTTAATTGTTCAGAAACTCCTGTAATTGCAAACTAAAGCTACTGATAGCAGAGACAAATGGTTGGATTATAGGGATGAGTACCTTGTAGTAATGAAGTTAGAGATGGTAGATCAGTTGAACAGCAAATCTAATAACTATGTACAGGGGTAGCTTGCTGTCTTTTAAAGGAATATTTAATTACTGTGTGTATAGACAGAAAATGTTAACAAAACAGTACCCATGAACAGCAAGTACCAAACAACTAAACCTTTCATAACAATATTGATGGCACAGAATTCCCTGTAACCAATAACAGAAAGTAGGAAACAACAACCCTGTGATAGCAGTATGGGGTTCATTATGTCAACTGTGTTACAATGGAAAGAATTGTAGAATTAAGAATTTAAATTATTCTATTAAATGTAAGTGCAAACATATGAATGCAGAGGTTGAATCCTAACTAAGTGCGAGGTTCTAACACTAGGGATTCTAAACTATCTAGTTCAGTATTCTCTACCTCCATTGGATTGAAGCAAGAGGATATGTTTCCTAGTTTTCCCATGGAGTAGTTGAATCTGCACCAGCGTGTCAAACATGTTGAATGGGAGAGTCCTATTGAAATTGTAATTGTGTGATAACAGTCTGTGTGAGAGAAGATTTTAAGCCTGGTTAAAATTACTAGGAAAAGAGCATCCATTTACCTTCCATATAAACTGCTGAGAAAGTGGTTGGAGCAACGAAGGTCAACTGAGTATAGATAGATGTATACGTGGACGCATACATCTATACCTTGATGCTGAAACATTAAAATGCTGAAAAGTCTATAAGGCTTACAAACTGGAAAGTTTGAGGAAAGACCTATTAATCAGCTAGAGTTGGACAAAACTCTGAAAGAAAAACTGACCTGAGAAATACAAAGTAATATATATATATATAGATATATAAGTCTACTAGATGGACTGAGAAGAGTGGAGGTCAAGCCTACAAAAATTCTCGTGGAAATTCTTATATTTCTATGGCTGCCTATAATTACGAAAAAGAAATTTAATACCGGATAACAGTATGTATTTGTAATTGATTCAATAGAAATTTTTTGAATGTTATCTGGTGCATAAAGCAGAGAATATCTGAATTTATGTTATATGGGTAAGAAGCTGGGTCTGGGAGATGTGACGAAATTCCACTATGGAATCACAACAATATGGAATTACACCAATAGATCTAAACCAGAGATAGACTGGCAGGGCATTTACTAGATGCATCACCTTCACAAGGAAGGGTGAAATCCAGAGGCTTCCTGGCCCATTCCAGACTCTGTCTATAGAAGAATGGTGGAACACGGCAAGTGTGGGAATGACACACTCATCTTAGAGTTTTCTGCTCTTAGGAACCTTAGATCTATAGATCTAAACAATGGATCCAAAAGAGAAGTAAAAACCAACCAAGGAAGAAGCGCTAAATTCCACTCTCAGGAAAATCTGCAATAGGCTCAAGGAGGACATTGTATAAGCAAGCCAGTGTGAAAATAATGTAGAACGGGGCTGGGTTCCCTTATTTTAGGCTGTGTCAGACCTCAAGAAAAGTTTCGGCAAAAATAAATGAGTTTAGAGGTTTTAACAGATCTCCCACAATCAACACTAGCTGAAAATCAGCTAAAGGAGAGAGTTGGTAAATAGAGAAACCGTCCTTTAGAAATTGCGCAGTTTCTGCTGGAAGACACTAGAAATCAGCCATTAGACTCATGTTATAGTATGGCATCAATAAATCAGATCTATAATCAAGTTCCTTTGTAGAAGTATTGGATTTACTTGAAGCAAGAGCAAGAATCCTTCAAAAATAATAGCAGAAACAATTGGAAAAGTTGTAGAAAGACTTGACAACATTTTATATGAGGAGCTTCAGCTGATGTAGGTTAATATTCAGATCTACAACTGATATATGGCTGAAACATCAGATCCATACCAGATCTGGAACTACTCAACCTTCTAAACAAGATCCCCCTGGGGTTTTATCAAAATAATGCATAAATAAGTGTAGATCTAGCTTTTAATACACTGAAATTTTTATTGCAAATAAATTCAATCATTATATAATCATGGTCCATATGCAAACAAAGATATTTTCAAAGGATATGGTTACTCATCTCTTGATGCAAACTTGAAATACTCTCTTCCTCTTCCTTGGCTCCATTCTCCATGTATTCTCCCATTTCCCTCTTCTATTTCTCTCATGGGATTATAATAAAAAATAGAATTAATTAAAATGGAATAGATTTTATAAATCATAAAATTATTCCAACTTTTTTCTAAATCATAAAAGAATTCCATCTTTTCTAATTCATAAAAGCATTCAAGCTTTTCTAAATCCTAAAAGTATTCCCGCTTTTTCTAAATCATAAAATAATTCCATATTTTCTAAATCATAAAAGCATTCCAGCTTTTCTAAATCACAAAAGCAATCCATAAAGCCTCCATAAATCTGATTTTTCCTAAATCTGAAAAGAATTCCATAAATCCCTTATGCTTTTATTTTTAAAGGTAGATTTTCTTTTTCCTTATGAGAAAAATATCACTTATCCATACTTTTTCCAAATCTATTACTCATTATTTCTAAAACTCATAAAATATACCAACTTGGAAATATAATTTATTTCCTTGGAAGAATATAAATTATTATAAATAAAATAATTAAAAATTAATTCTTCCAATATTCTTATAATCAACAATTACAAGAATATTCTTCATTTAATATCAATATAATAATTAATAATATTTAATTATTTAATATACCTCATTTTATGAGAGTTTTTATGGTGGCTTATGCGAGCGATATTACAGCACCTAAATGGAGAGAATAATTTATGGAATATATATGTTTGTATTTTCATTTGGCATACTACATTGTACAATGTGACAACCCTACCGTAATTCATAATTTTCTTTAAAAAAAGCTCATGGGTCAAAAGACAAAGAGATAACTATACCATAATTTTTGAGTTGTGAGGGTTTCACTAAAAAATAATCACGTACTCTAAACAAGCCAAAATTTCTTCCAAACAAAAAAAAAAATTAACAATATTTTGGAAACGTTTAGCAGAATGTTTTGAAAATCTTGGTTACAACTCTCAAACTTTAGGATTTTGAGTGCCCCAGGGGTTCTTAATGGTGACCTACTATGAAAAAAATGATTTAAACACTCCATGAATAAATTTTCACCAAATTCGATTGGGAAAATTTCTCGTTGAGACAAAATTGTAGCCTCCGTAAAATCATTTAGATAAGAAAGCATGAGACTACTAATGTGATATTTTTATTGTCATACTTTTAAGTGCTTCTCCTATATAGTAGAAGATAAATGGAAAAAAATTTCATGTAAGACATGTATTTGATTTCACTTTAGCATAAGAACATCAATCCAATGTATAAAAATAAAATCGTAGATTCTAGAGATGATGACGCTTGTATGGACAAAAGAAATAAGGAAATATAACAAAAAGAATTTGATAATAATGATTGTAGGAAATATACCAAAAATCATGTGATAATAATGATTCTAACAAAGGGATATGTATATGTTCACCTGGATTTTTATAACATAAATCTCTTCACTTCCACTTTTAAACATTAAAATGTTAGTAATACCTATGCTTTTTACCTCAAATGTGGAAAGATACCTATAGAGAGGAGTATATTTTTTTTGGTGAATATTATTAGAGAATAATGGTATCTCATTCTTTCAATGGTAAATTTAGAACTAAAAACATCTAGGTTCTCTACAATGACATCTTTTCTCCAGATTGAGGATGCATAACTTTTGAAACTATTAGTTTTCATTTGAGAACTTTCAACATAGTCTAAACTTGTTTGACAAGAAACTGGCCAAGAACATTGTTCATTTATATGTCTATTAAAAAGGTAAATAAAATATGTAACCAAAATGTTACTATATGATTTTAATACTTCATAGAGGAAAGTACTTGGTATATAGTTACATTCATTTTGATTACTTTTACATGTAGAGCTAAAAACACTAGTGACAAGAAAAATGCTTCCTATGTTCTTCCCATTTTGTCTTATTTTCTAAAGATATGAATTTTCCTCATGTATGTATGTCAAATGGATGAAAGAGCACGATTTGGTTTCATTTTCAACAAATATATGCATGAATATGAGAAGAGTAAACAACTTCATACAATCACTAAATTATTGGAACTAAGAGAGTGTAGATGTTCCACATACTAGATGAGGAGATTTTCATGTGGGTTTTGTAAAGCCTAAGTTTGTGAATAGAGAATATTGTTTACAACTATTTTCGAAACTCTCCCATACCATCCACCTTGAATTAACACAACAACTTACTTAGATTCAAAATCAAATTACGATATTAATGTTGATGCATCCATGATCATTTACACATGGTATTCTATCCTTCCTAATTTGTATACTTTCACTTTAGTGAACTATAACAATTTTAAAATAAAATACGGGTTTTGCATTTGTGAATACCTATAAATATGGTATGATGTCAAACAATAAATCTTGATGTCATAAGTTAGTTATGAATATTGGTGACTTCTTAGAGTTAGTAGAGTTTATAGGTGAGGTTGGAATAGATGGCATAAATGCTGAAATAAGACATCAATTTTTTTGTCCAATCCAATGTTTACAATATATATATTTTTAATTATAATAAAATATACACTATTTATTTCTAAATTTAAATATTAGGTTTTCTATAAGTCAAAGCAAACTAATATCAATCAAATTGAAAATATATCACTACAGTATATGGGAAAATACTAATAATATGAATAATGAATCTAAAAAAGAGTTTTCTTTTATTCCATAGTTACCAGTGTGCCAATTTCTAAACATTTTCAATGTCAAAATAGAATTTCCACCCTACATTTATATATATTTTTTCAGTCATAAAGTTCAAGTTAATCTCCTGACTTACATTAAATTTTATATATTTATATACATCATTTCCTCCAAAATTTTGTTATCATTTAAAAAATTCACATAAATAATTATTTTGTTAGCCTCACTCTCATAAAAAATTATAAATCCAAAATTAGGCATAAATTCCTAATTTTCTATATTTAATTTTGGATTTATAATTGTTTATGAGAGTGATGCTTACATTCACTTCCTCAATGATAAATCCAAAACAAGAACGAAGAACCATCTTCCAAGTTCTCATGTTGAACCTCAAAAACATTGCCTAGAAAACTGCCAAAGCTAGATGTCGAAAAAACTGCAAATTGAAGAGACCATGAGTCAGCTGCATGTCTAAGTCATCTCTAAATTTTTCTTAACAAATTCTTCACGTGCCAAGCTGAAAAAGGATCCATATATCCTTTTCTTGAAATCAAAATCCTTTGTCCACTGAAAATATTTAAGAATATCCACTGGTGAATCTGCAAATGATGATTACGCACTCGCTGATGATGTTGATAATGTTAAAAAAACTTATTGTTTCTTTTGTTGATGATGTCAAAAACTTCTCACTGTAGTTTTCGGAAAATTCTCATTGCTGCTTTTGATGTCGATCTCCCACTCGTGAATTTGTTGATGCCCACTGGTTGATGAATATGTTTGAACGCCCACTAGATGCTGAAGATGCCCACTGGCTGCTTTTGTTGATGTTGTCGAAACTTTTAGTTTGACAACCAACTTCAATTACACTATCATTTCCTCCCCCCCCCTTTTGTTACCTGAGAGAGAGAGAGAAAATACTCTGTAAATTATTCCTGAACTCCCCCCTTCATTTGTAGGAGTCACTACAAGGAAAAGACCCTCTAGTGGATATTTTTGAGGAACCCCTTATAAAAATACCCCACACATCTGTTTGTAGTGGGGGTTACTAGAGGAGGTTAGCCGACGGAGGTTTTTGCGGATGTTTTTTTTCTACTGTACTTATCACCATACATCGCACTAGTGCGTTTAACAAGAGAAAGCACCGGTGTGCAAAAAACATTGGCACACAAGACACCGTGCACTCTGTACACACCCGCCGGGTGTGTCATATTACTGTAGTAAACAAGTTCTTTACAGGTCTTCCACACTGGTGCCTCATAAAAAAGCGCCCCAAAATAGAAACCGCCTGGTGCGGTATTAAGAAACTACACCAGTGTGCCCATAAAAACCTCGTGCACCGAAACATGGTTAAATAAAAAAAAAATTATGGCCAAAAAATTGTATTTTTCACTTTTCTCAATGCTCCAGAGCTCTCAATAACCGGTGCAATTTATCCTTGTCTGAGCCGCCCTAACATTGGTGCTCCCATTGCACCCATTCCATGTCGTGCTACTGTGCATTCATTGCCCACCAATCTCTAGCTTGAATTTTGCAAAATGGTGGGAAATGCACCCACCGAGGTCAGTTACATATTGATGCATTTGGCAGTGAGGAGATGAGGTGCCTCTCACTTCTCATTTCGACCATTTCACACAACACCAGAGATGGGCAACGCATTAGTTTCTCGCTTCTATATTATGTTGATTCTTTAGTATAGTATCCATGATTTGTCAAGTGGTGTACCATTTTTCTGTGGTAGTTTTGTACAACCTTACATACATGTATTGCTCATGTAGAAGGGAGGGTCAACTTCCCTTTTGCTTCAGAGTTTTTTTGTTTATTTTTTGAGAGGTTTCCATAGACAAGGCCTACTTTTGTTCGGTAGCCTCGTAGGCCAATGTTCGAGGCCTGGATACACATGTGGGGGTAGATGATGCCCAAGAGGGGTGAGACTCTGTTTCCGGTGAGAATATCGAATGATGCAATGGAGTTTCTAGTGAGTGTTTATGAGCATCCCTTCATTATTGTCCCCTTCCCTTATGCGGGTTTCAATTGGTAAGGGTGTGCAAATTCTCCTCTTCTTTTGCAAATTCTACAGCCAATATGCCTCCTCAATGGCCAAATGTACAAGTATCTTTCTATTTTTTTCCATAATTGAGCCTTTTAGTAGATTAGAATTCCAAATAACCTTAAAATTAACCATTTAAAAGAAAAAACATATTTTGTCGCACGGTGTGCTCAAGCCGTTCAGCTCGCACCGGTTCGCGGTGCTTCTTGTAAATTTATAGGCAACACCGCAACCAGTGCTAACAGTATCCACACCAGTTCCAGGGTGGTGCCTATAGGCGCACCGTGTTATTTTAACATTTTTAAAAAAGTGTACTGCGGTCGTTTACCCGACCGCACCGTTGACTATGTGGAATAGTGGAAACATGGTGCGTTGACTGAAATATACGCCCCGAGGCGGGTAATGTTGTCAACACACTACATTCCGTATGTCGACAGGGTCAATGACGCAGTGTGGTGAACCGGTGCTAACGATATCCACACTAGTTTTGGCATGCTACCAAAGGTGCTCCATGTTATTTTAATTTTTTTTTTAAAGTGCGGTGCGGTTGGTTACCCGACCACACCGTCGACCTATTGGAATAGTGGAAACATGGCGCATTGACTAAAATATCCACCCCGAGATGGGTATTTTTTTTCAGTTAACCACTTTCTATATTTTGACAGGGTCAAGTGTGCAACCTGTTAAAATACCGCACCGTTGAATATGTAATGATGGCTGGAGATTGATCTGCTAACTTAACTATATGCCCCGGGGCATAGATTTTAGTCAGTGCACTGCACTCCTGACACCGTACATAGTCAATGGTGTGCTAGAAATTTTCGGGAGCACCGTTGCCGATGCATTAAAGAGTATCTGGTACATCGTCACTGATGCACTCCATAAAAATATGCAACAAGACTAGTGCATGACTGTTTTTTTTGGCACACTGACTATTTTTTTCTTTTTTTCCAAAAAAAATTGTATATGTATATTTCTAAATACATGTGTCATTTAATTAAAAAATTATATTTTATATGTCAATCATTCAGAGACATTAAAGAAGAGAAGAGGGTGAACAACAACAACATCAGGTAAACTAGTATAACATGGTTTCCCTGTGGCAGGCACGAGAGAGGGAGAGAGATGTGTACCCTCGCCCTATTACAGCACCTACTTAGGGCCTCCTAAGGAAGGTAGGTATCCTCAAGTTCTATGAGGAGGCTACTTCCCTAAAGTGCATTGGTTTGTCTTTTATACATCTTATCCAAAGGTGGAATGCCCACCCACAGGCTTTCTGCGTTGGTATTAATCAGTGGTACACACCCACTGAGGAGGATATATATTTCATTACAAGGCTATCGAGGCGAGGGGTGTATTTTCCCTCGTTCCAAAAGGTTCCTACTACCTATGTATAAGGGATTCAATTAGTGTAGTCCCAGAGATACATTGGAGCATTAGTACTATCTCCTTCAAATTTTCAGGTTGTTGGAGGTCAGTTATATATTGGTGCATTTGGTAGTGAGGAGGTGAGGTGCCTCTCACTTCTTATTTCGACCATTTCACACAACACCAATGATAGGGAACGAATTAGTTTCTCACTTATATATTATGTTGATTCTTTAATATAGGAGACATGACATTTAAGGTGGTCTGCCATTTTTTTGCAGTAGTTCTGTACAACCTTAGATAGATGTCATGCTCGTGCACAAGGGAACATCAAATTCCCTTTTTCTTCAGATATTTTTTGTTTATTTTTTGAGAGGTTTCTAGAGATGAGGCCTACCTATTTTCGGTAGTCTCATAGGCCGATGTTCGAGGCATGGATGCACATGTGGGGGCAGATGATGCCAAAGAGGGGCGAGACTTTGTTTCCAGGAAGGATATCAAATGATTCACTGGAGTTGCTAGCCAGTTTTGACGAGCATCCCTTCATTATGGTCCCCTGTCCTTATGCGGGTTTGGATTGGTGAGGGTGTGCCAACATCCTCTCCATAGCTGATGAGTTTCCAGATGATAGAGGTAATATTACTATTTTATTTAAATTTATTTTAACATGTTCTTTAACTTGTTTTCATTAAATTATGTAATGAAATTGTCTAGTTATTGTTGTGTACTTGTATATATTTTGGAGATATTGGGTCTTTTGATGGTGAGGACATGATGCCGCCACCACATGATACATGTGTGGATCCTGATGACGATTAGGGCATGCCAAATGATCAGGATTATCAAAAGGCCGGTGCAGAGAGAATTTCTCCTGTTGATGCGCTGGTACCACATTTTGTTAGGCACAGTCGGCTTGATAGAAAATGGAGTTGTGAGAACAGCTCACTGTATCTATTGTTGAGGCGGGCATTAGGGCCGCTCATATGAGAGACATACAGGCCGATGGTATACTATTACATATGTCAAGAGGCATGTTGCATGACATGTACACCATGATGCGGCATGTCGTAGGAGCTACGACGTTAGTTATGCAGCTGAGGAGGAATGTTGCATGATATAGGCATAGTCAAAATGCAACACGTGATCAACAGTCTGCGAGAAATGACTCATCATCTCATGAGCGTTCACCTCGCGTCACACTAGATGAGCATCCTCCACTAGCATCTAGCAACAGTCATCATGGGGATCAGGCTGGACCATCGGCCATGCCCAGTCAGCAACCTACAACATCCAGCAGTACTCATGATCATGAGCAGGCTGGACCCTCGACCGTCAAGGTTGCACCATTGACTGAGCAGGCCCCGACTAGTACTGATTATATTGATTTTGTACCAACAGATGATCCATGACATTTATATTACAGTTGTATATTCCTGAAATTATTCAGCTATATATATATATATCGTCCATGTATATTATGTTCATGTTGTAGTTGTACTTAATTTACATGTTGGTGATCATCATGATGTGTATATTATTAGGTCATGTTAGATATTTTCATTTAATGTGCATCTTGCATATAGATGTGTATGTGATAGCATGAGTTATTTTACATGAGATGTATATTTGATGTTTATGTTATGATGATGTTAATATATAATTTTAATTGTGTTTTGTTAGATGATCATGATCACGAACATGTGAGTGATTTGGAATGTCTTTTTTAGTCTAATATGATGTTTGTACGATGGTTATTATGAACATGATGTTTATTAATTAATTTAATATTTAATGATCATGATATTGTAAAATTGTAATATTTGTAATTCCAATTGTATGTAAAATTCTAAAATTCTAATTTTAATGGTATATATGTAAAATTATAAAATTGTAATTGTATATATGTAAAATTCTAAAATTGTAATTGCAATTGTAATTGTACGTGAAATTGTAAAATTGTAATTCGAATTCGAATTCTAATTCTAATTCTATGTAAAATATTTCTAAAATTTTAATTGTATTACTGTGTGTTGATTATAATTGTAAAATTGTAATTGTAATTGTAATTATATGTAAAATTCTAAAATTGTAATTGTAATTTCAATTGTAAATGTATGTGAAATTGTAAAATTGTAATTGTAATTGTAATTGTATGTAAAATATTTGTAAAATTATAATTGTATTAATGTGAAATGATTTTATTAAAAAATTTAAAATTGTAAAATAATAAATCTAGAATAATATGAATTATTGTAACATAATAAAGTTTAGAAAATAATGCAAATAAATTCATGTACTTTAGAATTATCATTATTTTATTATGATCTTAGATACCAAAAAGTAACTAATTGATACAGTACACCATTGTTTTTGAGATCAGCATAATTAGAAATTATCAAGTGAAATATTGATTTTAACATTTACACTGAAAATTACCAATTAATTCAAAATACATATTATAATGTTTCGAAAAAACCATATTAAAAAGTATAAATATTGATGAAATAACGCATGTACCATATCACTCTTGGTTCTCATGATCACCCTCATTATCTTCCAGGTCACATGAAATGATAACACTATCGTTATCAGAAATATGTTTTGATCTATGGTCATGTGTCAATACGAAACACCAATCCCTATCCAACACATCTTGGTAAAAAAAACCTGGTTGCAGTGTTTGGGGAAAAGATAAGGCTCCTTAGCTTCATGCCACATCTTTCTAGAGTTGATACATATCAGCCTACTATCATGATCTTCCTTTACATTATTTTGATCAAAGGTGTCCCACCACTTGCACCTAAAAATAACACATTGGAAAGAAGAGAAATTCACTTGAATGATCTCTTGTATCTTTTCGATGTGACCTAATGTCCCTCTTACTAGGTTTTGATCATGGTGGCTAGATCGACTAGATTGATCGAACTCAACTTCCACTCCACAGTATTGTGTGATGTTTCCAACATCAACATTTTTTTGTATGAAAATGGCATCCATATGCTCACATAGATGGGAACAAATCCACCTATTATAAAAAAAGTAAAATAATCATTGTTTCATGTGTCTTATAATCACCCAATAGTTAAAATATGAAATATAAATTTCTTATAAGTTTCAAATTTACATATAAATTAAAAATATTATTACCGAGTTGCTGCACCCAATCCCTACGTTTAGCGCATCCTCTTCACTATGCGGGTAACGACCAATTGCACCGTATTTCTCTTTGACTTGGTCAAAAACCCAACTGTTGGGGCATATTTTTGGCATATTTTCTTTTAAATGATCAGGATAAGGCACACTTCTACCATTCAATCATCTGAATTCTTTCCTGTCACTATCCCATTTCATCCTCTTTTGTTTGTACATTGCAACCCACTTTCTATATTCTGACAGGGTTAACGGTGCGTCTTGTTAAAATACCACACCGTTGACTATGTAATTATGGCTAGAGGTCGCCGCTGACTTAAATATATGCACCGGGGTGTAGATTTTAGTCAGTGCACTCCACTCCTAACACCGTACATAGTCAATGGTGCACTAGAAATTTTCGGGATCCTTACTCCCGATGCATTGAAGAGTATCTTGTACATTGTCGCCGTTGCGCTCCATAAAACGACACAACAAGACTCATGCATGACTGTTTTTTTTGGCATACCAACTATTTTTTTGGTTTTTCCAAAAAATATTATATATTTCTATTTCTAAGTACATGTCTCATTTAATAAAAAAATATATTTAATATGTAAATCATTCAGAGATATTAAAGGAGAGAAGAGGAGGAACAAGAGCAACAACATGTGAACCAATATAACATGGTTTTCCTGTGGGAGGCACGAGAGAGGGAGAGAGATGTGTACCCTCGCCCTATTACAGCACCTACCCAGGGCCTCCTAAAGAAGGTAGGTGTCCTCAAGTTCTATGAGGAGGCTACTTCCCTAAAGGGCCTTGGTTTGTTTTGAGACATCTTATCCAAAGGGTGGATGCCCATCAACGGGCTTTCTAGGTTGGTATTAACCAGTGGTACACGCCCATTAAGGAGGATATATATTTCATTACAAGGCTATCGAGGAGAGGGGTGCATTTTCCCTTGTTCCCAAAGGTTCCGACTACCTATGTAGAAGGGAGTCAGTTAGTGTTCTCCCAGAGATACATTGAAGCATCAGTACTCTCTCCTTCATATTTTTAGGTCACTCGAGTTCAGTTACATACTTGTGCATTTGGTAGTGAGGAGGTGAGGTGCCTCTCACTTTTTATTTCGACCATTTCACACAACACCAGTGACGGGCAACACATTATTTTCTCGCTTCTATATTATGTTGATTCTTTAGTACAGGAGCCATGACTTGTCAGGTGGTCTACCATTTTTTTGCAGTCATTCTGTACAGCCTTAGATAGATGTCATGCTCATGCATAAGGGAGCGTCAACTTCCATTTTTCTTCAGATATTTTCTATTTATTTTTTGAGAGGTTTCCAGAGATGAGGCCTCCTTTTTTTCAGCAGTCTCGTAGGCCGATATTCGAGGCACGGATGCACATATTGGGGCAGATGATGCTGAAGAGGGGCAAGAATATGTTTCCAGGAAGGATATCAAATGATGCAATGGAGTTGCTAGGGAGCGTTGACGAGCATCCCTTCATTATGGTCCCCTATCGTTATGTGGATTTGGATTGGCGAGGGTGTGCCAACATCCTCTCCACAGCTGATGAGTCGCCAAATGATAGAGCTAATATTATTGTTTTATTTAAATTTATTATAACATGTTCTTTAACATGTTTTCATTAAATTGTGTAAGGAAATTTTCTAGTTATTGTTGTGTGCTTGTATATATTTTACATACATTAGGTCTTTTGATGGTGAGGAAATATCACTACCACCACATGATACATGTGTGGATCCCGATCAGGGTATGCTAGATGACGAGGATCATCAAGAGGCCGGTGCAGAGAGACTTTCTCCTGCTGGTGCGCTGGTACCAAATTTTGTTAGGTGCACTCGGCTTGATAGAAGATGGAGTTGGGAGACCAGCTCACTATATCTACTTTTGAGGCAGGCATCAGGCCCGCTCATATGAGAGACATACAAGTCGATGGAATACTGTTACAGATGTGCAGAGGCATGCCGCATGACATGTACACCATGATGCGGCATGTTGTAGGAGCTACAATGTTAGTTACATGGATGAGGAGGAATGTTGCATGATATAGGCATATTCAAAATGCAACACGTGATCAACAGTCTGCGAGCAACGAATCATCATCTCATGAGCGTTCACCTCGCACCGCATAACATGAGCATCCTCCACTAGCATCTAACTGTAGTCATCGTGGAGATCAGGCTGGACCATTGGGCACGTGCAGTCAGCAACCTACAACATCCAGCAGTACTCATGATTATGAGAAGGTTGGACCATCAACCGTTAAGGTTGCAAAAATGATTGAGCAGGCCTCGACTAGTACTGCTTTTATTGATGTTGTGCCACTAGTTGATCCATGACATTTATATTACAGTTGTATATTTTTGACATTATTAAGATATATATATATATATATATATATATATATATATATATATATATGGTCCATCTATTCTATGTTCATGTTGTAGTTGTACTTAATTTACATGTTGGTGATCATCACGATGTGTATATTGTTACGTCATGTTAGATATGTTCATTTAATGTGCATCTTGCATATAGATGTGTATGTGATAGTATGAGTTATTTGACATGAGATGTATGTTTGATGTTTATGTTGTGATGATGTTACTATATAATTTTAATTGTGTTTTTTTAGGTGATCATGATCACGAACATGTTAGTGATTTTGAATGTGTTTTTAGTCAGATATGATGTTTGTATCATGGTTATTATGAACATGATGTTTATTAATTAATTTAATATTAAATGATCATGATATTGTAAAATTCTAATATTTGTAATTCAAATTGTATGTAAAATTTTAAAATTCTAATTGTAATGCTATATATGTAAAACTGTAAAATTCTAATTATATATATGTAAAATTCTAGAATTGTAATTGTAATTGTAATTGTTTGTACAATTCTAAAATTGTAAAATTGTAATTGTAATTCTAATTCTAATTCTAATTCTAATTGTATGTAAAATATTTGTAAAATTATAATTGTATTAACGTGAAAATTTTAAGTGTATTAATGTGAAATGATTTTATTAAAAATTTTTAAATAATTGTAAAATAATAAATCTAGAATAATATGAATTATTGTAACATAATAAATTTTAGAAAATAATGCAAATAAATTCATGCACTTTAGAATTATCATTATCTTAATATTATCTTAGATACAAAAAAAATAACTAATTTATACAGTACACCATCGTTTTTGAGATCAACATAATTGCAAATTATCAAGTGAAATATTCATTTTGACATTAACACAATGAAAGTTACCAATTAATTCAAAATACATATTATAATGTTTCGAAAAAACCATCTTAAAATGTATAAATATTGATGAAATAACACATGTACCATATCACTCTTGGTTCTCATGATCACCCTCGCTATCTTCCATCTCACATGGCATGATAACACTATCACTATCAAAAATATGTTTTGATCTAGGGTCATGTGTCAATACGAAACACCAATCCCTATCCAACACATCTTGGTAAAAATAAACCTGGTTGCAGTGTTTGGGGAAAAAATAGGGTTCCTTAGCTTCATCCCACATCTTTGTAGAGTTGATACATATCAGCCTACTATCGCAATATTCCTTTACATTATTCTAATCAAAGGTGTCCCACAACTTGCACCTAAAAATAGCACATTGGAAAGAAGAGAAATCCACTTCAATGATATCTTGTATCTTTTCAACGTAACCTAATGTCCCGCTTACTAGGCTTTTATCATGGTGGCTAGATCGACTAGATTGATTGAACTCAACTTCCACTCCATAGTCTTGTGTGATGTTTCCAGCATCAGCATTTTCTATGCGAAAATGGTGTCCATATGCCCACATAGATGGGAAAAATTGCACCGGTTATAAAAAAACTTAAAAAAATCATAGTTTCATGTGTCTTATAATAACCCAAAGTTTAAAATATGAAATATAAATGTCTTATAAGTTTCAAATTTACATATAAATTAAAAATATTATTACCGAGTTGCTGCACCCAATCCCTACGTTTAGCGCATCCTCTTCAGCATGCGGGTAACAAGCGATTGCACCGTATTTCTCTCTAGCTCGGTCAGTAACCCAACTGTTTTGGCATATTTTTGGCATATTTTCTTTTAAATGATCAGGATAAGGCACACTTCTACCATTTAATCATTTGAATTCTTTCCTATCACTATCCCATTTCATCCTCTTTTGTTTGTACAATGCGACCCACTTTCTATATTCTGACAGGGTCAACAGTGCAGCTTGTTAAAATACCACACCGTTGACTATGTAATGATGGCTAGATGTCGGTCCACTGACTTAACTATATGCCCTTGGGCGTAGAGTTTAGTTATCACACCGCACTCCTGACACTGTACATAGTCAATGGTGTGCTAGAAATTTTTGAGAGCACCGCTATTGGTGCATTGAAGAGTATCTAGTACATCATCGTCGATGCGCTCGATAAAAGGATGTAACAGGACTGGTGCATGACTTTTTTTTTTGGTGCACTGACTTTTTTTTTTTTTTTTTTTTTTTTAAATTATGTATGTATATTTCTAAATACATGTCTCATTTAATAAAAAAATATATTTAATATGTTAATCATTCAGACACATTAAATGAGAGAAGAGGGGGAACAAAAAAAACAACAGGTGAACTAGTATAAGATGGTTCGCCTGTGGGAGCCATGAGAGAGGGAGAGAGATGCGTACCCTCACACTATTACAGCACCTACCCAGGGCCTCCTAAGGAAGGTAGGCGTCCTCAAGTTCTATGAGTAGGTTACTTCCATAAAGTGCCTTGGTTTTTTTATGAGACACCTTATCCAAAGGTGGAATGCCCACCAACAGGCTTTCCTGGTTGGTATTAACTAGTGGTACACACCCTCTGAGGAGGATATATATTTCATTACAAGGCTATCGAGGAGAGGGATGTATTTTCCCTCGTTCCCGAAGGTTCCAACTGCCTATGTAGAAGGGAGTCAGTTAGTGTACTCCCAGAGATACATTGGAGCATCAATACTATCTCCTTCAGATTTTCAGGTCACTAGAGGTCAGTTACATGTTGCTGCATTTGGTAGTGAGGAGGTGAGGTGCCTCTCACTTCTTATTTCAACCATTTCACACAAAACTAGTGACGGGAAACAAATTAGTTGCTTGCTTCTATATTATGTTGATTATTTAGTAAAGGAGCCACGACTTGTCAGGTATTCTGCCATTTTTTATGGTATTTATGTACAACCTTAGATAGGTGTCATTGTCATGCACAAGGGAGCGTCAACTTCCTTTTTTCTTCAAATATTTTTTATTTATTTTTTGAGAGGTTTCCAGAGATGAGGCCTACTTTTTTTTGGCAGTCTCCTAGGCCGATGTTTGAGGCACATGTGCACATGTGGGGGTAGATTATGTGGAAGAGGGGTGAGACTGCATTTCCAGGAAATATATCAAATGATGCATTGGAGTTGCTAGGCAGTGTTGACGAGCATCCCTTCATTATGGTCCCCTGTCCTTAGACGGATTTAGATTGGCGAGGGTGTGCTAACATCCTCTCCACAGCTGTTGAGTCACTGGATGATAGAGAAAATATTACTGTTTTATTTAAATTTATTCTAACATGTTCTTTAACTTGTTTGCATTAAATTGTGTAATGAAATTGTCTAGTTATTGTTGTGTACTTGTATATATTTTGCGAACATTAGGTCTTTTGATGACGAGGACAGGCTGCCACCACCACATGATACATGTGTGGATCTCGATGATGAGTAGAGCATGCCATATGACAAGGATCATCAAGAGGCTGGTGCAGAGAGACTTTCTCCTGCTCGTGCGCTGGTACCGCATTTTGTTAGGTGCAGTCAGCTTGATAAAAGAAGGAGTTGGGAGACTAGCTGACTATATCTATTGTTGAGGCGGGCATCAGGCCCGCTCATATGAGAGGCATACAGGCCGATGGTATACTATTACAGATCTGGAGAGGCACGCCGCATGATATGTACACCCTGATGTTGCATGTCGTAGGAGCTACGATGTTATTTACACGGATGAGGAGGAATGTTGCATGCTATAGGCATAGTCCAAACGCAGCATGTGATTGAAATTCTCTGAGCAATGAATCATCATCTCATGATCGTTCACCTCGCACTGTGCCAGATGAGCATCCTCCACTAGCATCTAGCAGTAGTCATCATGGAGATCAGGCTGGACCATCTTCCACGTCGAGTCAACAACCTACAATATCCAGCAGTACTCATGATCATGAGCAGGCTAGACCATTGATCGTCAAAGTTGCACCATTGACTGAGCAGGCCTCGACTAGTACTGCTTATATTGATGTTGTACCATCAGTTGATCCATGACATTTATATTACACTTGTATATTTTTGACATTATTTAGCTATATATATATATATATATATATATATATATATATATGGTCCATGTATTTTATGTTCATGTTGTAGTTGTACTTAATTTACATGTTGGTGATCATCATGATGTGTATATTGTTAGGTCATGTTAGATATGTTCATTTAATGTGCATATTGCATATAGATGTGTATGTGATAGCATGAGTTATTTGACATGAGATGTATATTTGATGTTTATGTTGTGATGATGTTAATATATAATTTTAATTTTGTTTTGTTAGATGATCATGATCACAAAGATGTTAGTGATTTTGAATGTGTTTTTTAGTCAAATATGATGTTTGTATGATGGTTATTATGAACATGATGTTTATTAATTAATTTAATATTAAATTATCATGATATTGTAAAATTGTAATATTTGTAATTCCAATTGTATGTAAAATTCTAAAATTCTAATTCTAATGGTATATATGTAAAATTGTAAAATTGTAATTGTATATATGTAAAATTATAAAATTGTAATTGTAATTGTACGTAAATTTTAAAATTTTAATTCGAATTATAATTCTAATTCTAATTCTATGTAAAATATTTCTAAAATTTTAATTGTATTATGGTGTATTGATTTTAATTGTATGTAAAATTCTAAAATTGTAATTGTAATTTTAATTGTAAATGTATGAGAAATTGTAAAATTGTAATTGTAATTGTAATTGTATGTAAAATATTTGTAAAATTATAATTGTATTTACTGTGAAAATTTTAATTGTATTAATGTGAAATGATTTTATTAAAATTTTTAAATTCGTAAAATTTTAAATAATTGTAAAATAATAAATCTAGAATAGTATGAATTATTGTAACATAATGAATTTTAGAAAATAATGCAAATAAATTCATGTACTTTAGAATTACCATTATTTTAATATGATCTTAGATACAAAAAAAATAACTAATTTATACAGTACACCATTGTTTTTGAGATCAACATAATTGCAAATTATCAAGTGAAATATTGATTTAACATTAACACAATGAAAATTAGAAATTATTTCAAAATACATATTATAATGTTTCGAAAAAACCATCTTACAAAGTATAAATATTGATGAAATAATGCATGTACCATATCACTCTTGGTTCTCCTGATCACCCTCATTATCTTCCAGCTCACATGGCATGATAACACTATCATTATCAAAAATATGTTTTGATCTAGGGTCATGTGTCAATACGAAACACCAATCCCTATCCAACACATCTTGGTAACAAAAACCTGGTTGCAGTGTTTTGGGAAAACATAGGGCTCCTTAGCTTCATCCCACATCTTTCTAGAGTTGATACATATCAGCCTACTATCGTGATATTTGTTTACATTATTCTGATCAAAGGTGTCCCACCACTTGCAGCTAAAAATAACACATTGGAAAGAAGAGAAATACACTCCAATGATCTCTTGTATATTTTCTACGTAACCTAATGTCCCTCTTACTAGGTTTTGATCATGGTCGCTAGATCAACTAGATTGATTGAAATTGACTTCCATTCCACAGTATTGTGTGATGTTTCCAGCATTGGCATTTTCTGAACGAAAATGGTGTCCATATGCCCACATAGATGGGAACAAATGCACCTATTATAAAAAAAGTTAAAAAGATCATAGTGTCATGTGTCTTATAATAACCCAAATGTTAAAATATGAAATATAGATGTCTTATAAGTTTCAAATTTACATATAAATTAAGAATATTATTACCAAGTTGCTGCACCCAATCCCTAGGTTTAGCGCATCCTTTTCAGCATGCGGGTAATGACCGATTGTACCGTATTTCTCTCTGACTTGGTCAGCAACCCAACTATTGGGGCATAATTTTGGCATATTTTATTTTAAATGATCAGGATAAGGCACACTTCTACCATTCAATCATCTGAATTCTTTCCTGTCACTATCCCATTTCATCCTCTTTTGTTTGTACAATGCGACCCATGGTTGTGTCGCTTCTAAATTGTAAAGAACAAATTTATTGATTGCTTCAATTTATGCATTCACTAATGAAATCAAACCGACATTATATAGTACTTAAAGAAAAAAATATACATTATATCAAAGTTCAACATGAATATTAGTTTATAAGTCGCTGACTATTTATCAAGCGCTTTTTTCCACTTGTTTGGAGCAACTCCCGTTCTCTTTTCTCCTCATCCCTTTCATCGTCCCACATCACCGCACCTGGTCTATTGTCGATATGCTTGATGTACTCACTGGCATAATAGAAATAATCATATGATATGTACCCTTCTGCCATAGAACCCTCGAGTTTTTCCTTTCTCGAACAAAACCTTTCAATTTCTTGATGTACCTCTCTAAGAATAACATCCAACGACCAGAAACTACCCCAACTAATTCAACCTCATCTACTAGGTGGATTATAGTATGAAACTGTAAGTCCATGGAACTCGTCCGCAACTCCTTTTGAAACATACAAACAATCTCAACTATCTCTTGACGCCACCGTGGAATTCTAGCCACATGAATCTCCTTTGACATCATCCAATGTAAGAATGCAAATAATTTAGATATGGCATGTCGTAGGTCTTGAGGGAATTCATGTTTCACACACCCACACATGAACAAAGGATAATGACACTGCGAAGTTATAAACACATGCAATAATAAATAAAATTAGTTATGTTTTATGATCCCCTCATGGGATAAAATTTATTAATATAAAAAATAATAAAATCATGCTTTTGACATTTTACGTACTCTTAGAAGATTGGAATGGTCATGTAGTTTCAACACCGAAAAATGGTCATCCATGGTGAAGTAGCACCTTAGTGAAGACTTGTATCAAGTTGTCACCCTCACACCCATTATAAATTCCTTTCCCAAAGAAATATAATCTTTTTTTAAAATCCATGGGACATAACCTTCTTTGAAAAATGATGAATTAGAGGGACCAACGCGTGCCTATGATCTCGTACTTTCTAATAAACTTGGTCAATGTTTATTTTTAGTTTTTGAAGTAATAAGATATTTCCTAACATCCAATGTGTCACTTTGTTTCGATGACATGTGCCTCCATAAATAAGATGAAACATTTTTAAATGTATTCATGCGATCTAATAAGTGGGTAATGTTAAGATGTTCCCAATATGAGAGGTTATAAAATATATATTTCCTTTTCATCCCAATGGGAAATTTCTCAACATAGGTGTGAAAGAATTCTAGATCATCGAACATAGGCTCCTCATTTGAATCGAAAATTTCTATGAACTCCTTCTCCTTCTCTCTCTCATATGATATAATCCATTCAGATGGTGTCATTACTGGAGGCCTTTGGGTTCTCTCTCATTTACCATTTAAAGAGGATGATTCTCTTCTATAAGGGTATGCTTCTGGGAGGAATAGCCTGGAGAAATATTACACTGGCTTTCGTAGGACCTTGGACCATTTAGCTTTCAGAGAAGGTCCGCAAAATTTACATCCAAAATACCATTTTGTTACAAGACCTGCGAGATTATTGTATACAATTAATATGCATGGAACGTTAAAGAATATCATGAAGATTAGAACAAATATTACAATGACTTAAATAATGAATATGTGAAGTAATATTGTTACGTATATAAAAAAAATCAATAAATTAAACATGTAATTTACTAGAGAAACTCCTAAGCCTAGATAATCATGTGTCGTGTAAGAACATATTTCTTCAATTCATCTACTAGTGGTTGTAAGCAAACATCCATATTCTTCACTTCTCTTCTACTAAGGAATATGAGAGCCAACATAATATGTTCATTCTTCGCAGACAACCATGGGGGCATATTATTATTGATCACTACTATAGGAAAAACATAATAGTTGGTGTTTTGGAGGGAATATGGGTTGACGCCATCCATGGCTATGCTGAGTCATAGACATCATACTTCATCCTCGAATTTTTTGGGCCATGTATCCTCGATATGCTTCATGGATATTGAATCAGTTGGGATTCGCATAACTCCCAACTCAATTCTGTGTGAGGCATGCCATCCCTACAACATAGCTAATTCTTTGCAATGAAATATTCTTTGAATTCTTGGGATTATAGGCATGTGCCTCAATATCTTAAAAGGAGGACCAATATGTTATTCACCCTTCTTTTTTTATTTATCATACCTGTGATGCCCACATTTCGAACACATCTCTTTGTCTGCATATTCTCATCTATATAGAATAAAATCATTTGGACATGCATGATATGATATGTACTCAACACCCAACATTTTCAAGAACTTATTTTCCTCTTTGCAGCTACCGGGAAAGACATTATCACTCGAAAGAACCTTATCTTTGAATAATCTGTAGTTAGTGATCATGGAAAAATATATTAATAAATGTACATTAATGTCGATATAATTATTAACATTCATAAAATTTACCATTTTTAATGTTCATTGCAGTGTACTGATTATATTTCAAATTTATATAAGGGAGTACTTTATGGTAACTTACCTCAAAACTTCCTAGAAACATGCATTTGACAAGCCAGACTTTTCTTTCAAGTTGTATAGTAAAATAGTTGTCCCCATCTGGGTAGACTTTGATTGACTGCCAGCTCCAAAGAGAGGGGTGGTGGAAGAAAATTTAAGGCTTTCAAAAAATGTGTCAGTGATATGAGCATCATCCCCTAGTTGATCATTGTTTTGGAATGCATCTAACAACATTGTCTCCATGGTAGTCGTATCCCCTAAGTAATCATCCATACCAACCTCTATTTTATTGCCTCCATTACCAAATTTTGAAGAACTAATATTGTTGTAGTCAGTGCTAATTGGTGAATCTAGATGTAGCAGGAATTGAATCGGTGGTTGATTTGACCATTCTTGGTATCGTTCCTCTCCAATTTTTTCTCTTAATTCAGTTTTCTCTCGATTTGAAATTGTTGTGGGCTGCAACTGAAGATAGTATGTAGGTCTCTCATCATCAATAGAATCCTAATAATTAAAAAATATATATTTGAACATGATTAGTACAAAATATACGATATCAATTAGTAACCACGTTGAAAATATTGAATGATTATAAATTTGTTTAACGTGGAAATAATTACATTAATCAATATACCAAACAATTATAATTATTACCATCATTTTCCCGGGATTGTGGCTAGAGGATGCAATATTTTTAGAATTGGCAGGGTGAAGTGGCTATCCATTTTGATCTACCAAATGTGCCTTGTAGTATGCAACTCATAATAATAAATTTCGACGTTTTGGAGCTATTTGAATATTTTTTGCATCTGAACTCGATGTTGAATTTGCATGAACCTGCAAATTTGTATACATTATAAATTTAATTAATCTGTGCATGATTGACATAGATAAAAAAAACATAAATTCAAGTAGATAATGAAAATATAAATAAATTTGAATTAAATATTACGTCTCGAGATGGATAAGGAGAACTCCGCAATAGACTTTGACAAATATTATGGAACGAACTGGATTTTGAAGAATTGTACATTCAATATAATTATGATATTTTCTCCCTACATTTGAGCAAAATAAACAATAAAATTTGGTGCACACATCTAAAAGTAATTTATCTGCCTTAAAGATGGACTTCTTGTTATTGGTGCTATTGTACAGATCACTCTAATGGTGCTTTTTTGGTATTGTGCACTGGTGTAGTTTTATAAACAGATTCACTGGTGTGGTTCTATTAAGTGACACATTGGTGATGAATAACCGTAAATAAAAAAATCGTAACTCTATTTTCTTAAAGTGAAAAAAAAGAGGTAAATTGAAAAATGGGCGGAAAAATATTTTCGAAAATATAATTTCATAAAACATTTATTTAAATACTAAAACCTTTTCAGTATTTCACCATTTTTGCAAAAAATTATAGCCAGAGGTTTGTAGGAGACATACCTAGAGCAAACGAAGCACGAGAGCACTGTGGAGCAGGAAAATACTTTCGAACAGAAGTATTCAGCAATCATAATTCCAAACCTTTGGTGATTCAAACCTTATAGCATAGAATTTCAAATGATCTCTTGATTATAGTTTATTGCTTTTTTTTACTTTTTTCTGCAGTTTGTTTTACGAAGTAAAAGAAAAAAATCAATGTTTATTGTTTTTTTAACTTTTTTTGCAGTTTGTTTTACTTTTTTTCTGCAGTTTTCAGAAACAAAAAAAAACAAAAAAATCCATTTTTAGAAAAAAACCCTAGATTCGTTTTGTTTCTTCCCTTTCTTCTCCCTCTTTCTATGATTTCATAATTAGGGATTTTCAATTTATATTTATATGGTTTGTATTTCTAAATATAGGCATAAGACATCCAACCCACGGGACGACTTGCATAGTCGGATCCCAATCCATGTTGTCCCTTGCATGAATTTAAAAAAAAATAGTTTTTTTTCATCATTGCACCTGACGTAACCTAATGCACCAATGTGCTTTATTATTCCAGCGCACCGTGAAAGGAATGTGATAAAAAATCAAAAAATAAATATTTTTTTATTAGTGCGCCATATCTAAAATATGGCACCAGCACACTAGTTCATTATGGCGCACCGTGAACGTTCTATTTCGCAAAAAAAAAAAAAAAAAAAATCTATTTTAGAAACAAACCCTACATTCTTTTTGTTTCTACCCTTTCTTCTCCTTCTTTCTGTGATTTCAGAATTAGGGATTTTCAATTTAGATTTATAGGGTTTGTATTTCTAAGTATAGGCCTAAGACATCCAACTCATGGGACGAATTGCATAGTCAAATCCCAAACCATGTCGGCCCTTGCGTGAATTAAAAATAAAAAAAATTCATCAGTGCCCCCGGCGTAACCTAGCACACCGGTGCGTTGTATTATCCCAGCGCGACATGAAAGTACTGTGAATTTTTTTTTTTTTTTTTAAATTCTTCTGAGCGCGCCATATGTAAAATATGCCACCGATGCATTATTTCATTATGGCACATCGCAAATGTGTTGTTTCGAACAAAAAAAAAATCCATTTTAGAAACAAACCCTACATTCTTTTTTGTTTCTACCCTTTCTTCTCCCTCTTTATGTGATTTCTAAATTAGGGCTTTTAATTTTAGATTTATAGGGTTTGTATTGCTAAATTTAGGCCTAAGACATCCGACCCACGTGACGACTTGCAGATTCAGATCCAAATCCATGTTGGCCCTTGCTTGAATTTAAAATAAAAATAAAAATTTCATCAGTGCACCCGACATAAACTATTGCACCGGTGCACTATATTGTACAAGCACACAATGAAAGTACTCTGATAAAAAAATAAGAAAACAAATTTTTTATCAGTGCGTCATATGTAAAATATGGCACTGGTTTAAATTAACACTCAGTTATTTTTATTATTTTCTTTGTGTCAATCGATGTGTTGGTTAACATGTACCGCACCCATGCTCCTTTTTGAAATAGAGCACCGTAGGGTCTCTAATATTGTTTGTGTGGTGCATTTATAATACCTCCATGCACCGACGTCGGTGCGTACCGAATGAATGGCGCACCGGTTTCTCGAGATTTTTTTTTTACCTGCAAAGTTGATAATTTATTTATAAATATATTAATGAATGATATGGTATAGGTTTCAAATTGATAAAGAAATGACTGACAAGAGATCAAACAACAAAAATACTGATAACACATCAAGAAAAGAAAAAAAGGAAAGTTCTTTGTAAATTATTTACAAAAAATATTATTTTTGAACTATATGTAAGTTTAACTAATACATATTTTTTACTATGTATCATGCAGAGCCACAAAATAACGAAGCTCGATAAGATTATTTCTGATCTATGACTAGAAGAGCGTAAAATCTTGATGGAAAAATTGCAAAAGGATGAATAAGGTGAATGAAAAAATACTATCGATCCAATATGAGTTTCTTTTTTTAATTTTCATTAATAATATACTTAGAATTATTAAATAACATGTGTCAAACAATCTATTAATTCACATCTGTTTATTGTTCTATAGGGACAAACAACTCAGAAAATGAATGTTGTTTTAAGAAACTAAAAAAATTAAACATGCAAATGAAAATAAATTACTCCTTAGCTCATCTAGAGTGGTACTGGAGGTTAACGAAAGGGGGAAAAACTTTTACAAAAGTTTGAGGGATCTAGTGGAACGAATGTATATATTTTCTTTCCACTTACAATAAAAAAACCAATCCAATGATCCCAAGAATCAAGTTTTATCTAAACTACAAGAAGAGTTTCCAGAGAATTGGTCAATGAGACATGTCAGACTTTTAATAGAAAAAACGTACGAAAAAAAAGGAATGAAAAAGTGATATTTCTTTGAATGTTTGACTAGAATTATTTATAAATATCACTTTTGTTATATTTACTTTTCATATATCAATATAAAAATTAAATAGTTTATTGTCATATTACATTTTCAGGAAGACTATGAAAATCTCAAAAGATGAACGAGTTGATATCAGAAATATGCTAGTAGGAATGTTGAAAAAGGTGCACATGGAGATGGTCAAAGAAATGGACAAAATTGCATCGCAGGAGGAGCCATCTCAACAACAACATGCTTCAAATGTAATATGTAATCATTGAATTTTTCTATCATTAGGTACAATAAATAAATAATTTAGCATTAAATATTAATTTTCAAGTATTTTCTTGCAGAAAAGAAAAGAAAATGGAACCCATTCAACACATAAAACAAGATGACAAGGAAGAAGACGGTTGATATCTAAGTTTGTGAGTAATTGTTACTTTCTTATAACAACTTAACTAGATTTCATTTTTGTATTTCTTAAGATGTTTTACAAAAATCATCATTTAATTTCTTCAAACAGGTGCTAACATACAAATAAGAATCATCAGAGGAATTGATTGAAATTGTGTTAAATATGGTTGTGAGTATATGTTGGCATATCAAAAATTAATTGTGGAATTTTTAAGCATCTATTGATCTTGTTTTACTTAGCTTCGTCTATAATTAATAGAATAAAAAAATTGTATATTAAATATATGAAATTTTATGGGGTATAACACTTGTAGGAAACAAAGTATGGAATTGCGCCAACAGATGAAATCTTGAAAGATGTTATGTTACATGGTTTTGAAAGAACGTGTATAGTTTATGAGTCAATTATTGCAATGGTACGCAATTTATTTTCGATTTACATTGATGTATATTATTTAATATTGAAATTTTCATTATTCTCACCAATATATATACACTCATTACAACTTATTTTCATGCTTGTAGATGAAAGGTGAAGAAGAAGAAAACTATCAACACCGTGAACAAAACATTCTTGAAAATAACCCAAGTCATGAAAGTTTCGCTAGCAGTGACAACAGTTCAAGCGAAGAATGATGATCACTATGTTTGGATGTCAAAGCAAGGCATTGCATTTTTTGAAATATTATCCTGTGAAATCAAACATTGTGTTTAATGTAATGGACATAGTGTCCCAATTGAAAGACAAAGGGACACCAATAATTGTCCCATTTTGTATGACAAAGACTATCTTATTCATATATATATATATGTGTGTGTGTGTGTGTAATAAAATATGTTTTAAATTATTCTATTGCATTCTCCATTGTCACTGTGAAATGTAACACCACTGATTAAATTTATGGATGATTAAATATTATATTGAAGAGATGTCAAATTTGATGAGATGATATAACAAATAAATCAAAATATCACATTCAAATTCAATAGTAAAAATTTAGTTCATATAAATGTTGTTATAAGATATATATCACTACAAGGAAAAGACCCTCTAGCGGAGGTTAAAAAGGAGGATTTTAGTGTTATAAAAATGGCCAAAATTGTCAAAAAAACATAAGCTACCACATCTATTTATGGTTACGGAGCTTTTGGCAGAGCTTTTAACAAAAATTCGACACAGAAAAAAAAAAAATGGGCATCCAAAGGTTATTACGGATGTTTTTTTCATTGGTGCGCTAATCAGGATTTAACGCATAGGTGCATACCTCTAGCTAGAGCCCCGAGGCGGTCGAAGGAGAATGCACCAGGCCGTTAAGGTATAAAACAACACTGGGCATATTGTTGGTGATACAATTCACGGGGTCGTTCTAATTGGTCTTGGGATTTAAGCGGCGCCGATAGGTTGTATCAACACGTCAGTGCGTAGACTTATAGAAACACCCCGGTGCACTGTATCACATAAATACATTGAGATTTATAATTTCTATCGGTATTCATCCACATATGTCATACAAATGCACTAGTGCATATAGACACATAAACGCTCTGTTGCACAGTATCAGATAAATGCTTCGAGATTTATAATTTGTATCAGTATTTGTGGGGTGCCTATGGGTCATCCAAATGCATTTGTGCATATAGACACAAAAAAACACCGTCGCATAGTATCACACAAACACACCGAGATTTATAATTGGTATCGGTATTCGTGCAGTGCTCATAGGTCGTAAAATGGCACCGATGCGTATATAGACATAAACGCACCAGAGTGCCATACCACACAAATGCCTCAATATTTTTAACTGGTTTTGGTATTTGTGCGGTGCCAATAGGTCGTAAAAACGTACCGGTGCGCTTAAGAATACATGCGCACTGGTATAACAATGCACATACCAGTTCTCATTTTGATTTTTTTAGAAACATCGACCTATGACAGTGCAATTATTGTGATTGTTTTAAATTTATTATTCATCAAAAGTCGACACATATTCTAACAATATTCATATTAATTAAATTTTTATTAATGCATTTCAATGTGATGTTTGGATTAATTTTTTATACCACATCATAATTATTGTGGTTTTTAAAAATTCATTGTTCATCAAAAGTTGAGACATATATATCGTATAACAATATTCATATGAATTAAATTTTTTATTAGCACATTTGAGAACGACAATGGAGAACGCAATAGAATAAATTAAAACATTATATATATATATATATATATGAATAAGACATTCTTCGTCATACAAAATGGGACAGTTATTGGTATCCCTTTATCTTTCAATTGGGACACTATGTTCATTACATTAAAGAAAATTTCTGATTTCACAGACATTTTTCAAAAAATATAACGCCTTGCTTTGATATCCAAACATAGTGATCATCACTCTTCACTTGAACTGCTGTCACTACTAGGGCTACTTCCATGACTTGGGTAATTTTTAGCAATGTTTTGTTTACGGTGTTGATTGTTTTCTTCTTCTTCACCATCCATCTACAAACATAAAAATAAATTGCAATGATTGTATATATATTGGTGAGAATAATGAAAATTGCAATATTAAATAATATACATCAGTGTAAATTGAAAATAAATGACATACCAATGGAACAATTGACTCATAAACTATAAAAATTCTTTCAAAACCATGTAACATGCCATCTTTCAATATTTGATCTGTTGGCACAGGGCCATTCTTTGTTTCCTGCAAGTTTTATACCCCATAACAAATCATATATTTAATATAAAATATATATTTTTTCTATTAGTTATAGACGGGGCTAAGTAAAACAAGATCGATAGATGCTTACAAATTACACATTTAAGTTATGACATGTCAACATATACTCACAACCCATACTTAATCCAATCTCAATCAACTCCTCTGATGGTTCTTCTTTGTATGTTAGCACCTATTTGAAGACATTCAATGATGATTTTTGTAAAACAACTTAAAAAATACAAAAATGAAATCTAGTTAAGTTGTTATAAGAAAGTAACAATTACTCACAAACTTAGATACGAATCCTTTTCTTCCTTGTCATCCTGTTTTATGTGCCGAATGGGTTCCAATTTCTTTTCCTTTCTGCAAGAAAATACTTGAAAATTAATATTTAATGCTAAATTGTTTATTTATTTTACCTAATGATTGAAAACATCAATGATTACATATTAAATTTGAAGCACATTGTTGTTGATATGGATCCTCTCGCGATGCAATTTTGTCCATTTCTTTGACCATATCCTTGTACACCTTTTTGGACATTTCTACTGGCATATTTTTGATATCATCTTGTTCATCTTTTGAGATTTTTATAATCTTCTTGAAAATGTAACATGACAATAAAATATTTAATTTCTATATTTATATATGAAAATTAAGTATAACAAAAGTGATATTTATAAATAATTCTAGAGAAACATCTAAAGGAATATTACTTTTTCATTCCTTCTTTTTTGTTTTTGTATGTTTTTGCTATTAAAAGTCTGACATTTCTCATTGACCAATTTTATAGAAACTCCTCCTGTAGTTTAGATAAAATTTGGTTCTTGGAATCATTGGATTGGTTTTTTTATTGTAAGTGGAAAGAACGTCTATACATTCATTCCACTAGATCCCTCAAACTTTTGTAAAGGTTTTTCCCCTTTTTTTTAACCTCCAACACCACTCGAGATGAGCTAAGGAGAAATTCATTTTCATTTTCATGTTCTATTTTTTTCTTTTCTTAGAAAAACATTCCTTTTCTGAGTTGTTGGTCCCTATAGAACATTCAACAAATGTGAATTTATTGATTTTTTCACACATGTTATCTAATAATTTTAATTATATTATTAATAAAAACTAAAAAAAGAAACTCAGATTGGATCGATAGTATTTTTTCATTTACCTTATTCATCCTCTTGCAATTTTTCCATCATGATTTTACACTCTTCTGGTCCTAGATCAGAAATAATCTTATCTAGATTCATCATTTTGTGTCTCTGCATGATACACAGTAAATAATACATATTAGTTAAACTTACATATAGTTGAAAAATAATATTTTTTATAAAAACTTTACAAAGAACTTCCCTTTTTTGCTTTTCTTGATGTGTTATCAGTATTTTTGTTACTTGATCTCTTTTTAGACATTTATTTTTCAATATCAAACCTGTACCATATCATTCATTAATATATTTATAAATAAATTGTCAAATTTTCAAGTAAAAAAAAAAATACCAAGAAACCGGTGCGCCATTCATGGTGTACACACCGAAGTCGATGCGTGGCTGTCTTCCAATTGAACTGCAAAAAATAGTATAATAGATCGTATGGTGCTCTATGTCAACAAGGAGCACCAGTGGGTTACATGTGAATGACTGCACTGGTTAACCATGATAAAATAATAAAAATCATCTAGTGCTAGTTTTTTAGCATAAACCGGTGCCATATTTTACATATGTCACACTGATAAGAAAAAATTACTATTTTTTTATCACATTACTTATGCAGTGCACTTGTACAATACATAGCACGGGTGCACTAAGTTACTCCTGATGTACTGATAAAAAAAAATCTATTTTTTTTAATTCATGCCAAGGCCCACATGGATTGGGATCCGACTATGCTAATCGTCCCGTCAGTTGGATGTATTAGGTCTATATTAAGCAATAAAAACCATATAAATCTAAATTGAAAAGCCTTAATTCTGAAATCATAGAAAGAGGAAGAAGAAAGGGGAGAAAAAAAAAGAATGTAAGGTATGTATTTTTTGAAAGTTAATTCTTTTTTCAAAAGAGAACATTTGTGGTGCACCAAAATGAAATAGTGCACCAACTGCATATTTTAAAAATGGGGCACTGAGAAAAAATATTTTTTTTCTATTTTTTTGTCATATTACTTGCGCGGTGCCCTGGGATAACAGAGCACATCGATGTGCACCAGTACACAGGGCACACCGATATTTTTTTTCTTAATTTACTCAAGGGCCGACATGGATTGGGATTTGACTATGTAGGTCCCCCTATTGGTTGGATGTCTTAGGCTTATATTTAGCAATACAAACCCTATAAATATAAATTGAAAAGCCCTAATTATGAAATCATAGAAAGTGGGAGAAGAAAGGGCAGAAACAAAAAGAATGTAGGGTTTGTTTCTAAAATGGTTTTTTTCCAAAACAACACATTTGTGGTGTGCCATAATGCAATAGTGCACTGATTCCATATGTTACATATGGCGCACTAATAAAAAAATATTTTATTTTTTTATTTTTTATCACTATACTTTCGCAGTACGCTGGTATAACAGAGTGCACCGGTGCGCTCTGTTACACAGGGTGCACCGACGAAAAACATTTGTTCTTTTTTTAGATTGATGCAAGGGCGAAAATGGATTGGGATCCGACTATGTAAGTCATCATGTCGGTTGGATGTCTTATGAATATAAAACCCCTATATATCTAAATTGAAAAGAAGGAGGGAGAAGAAAGGGAAGAAACAAAAAGAATCTATGGTTTTGTTTCTAAAAATGGATTTCTTTTTTATTTTATTTTTAAATTGCAGAAAGGGTAAAAAACTGCAGGAAAAAAGGTAAAAAAAGTAATAAGCTTTGATTTTGTTATTTTACTTCATAAAAAACTACAACAAAAGTAAAAAAAAAGCCAATAGACTTTGATTTTTTATTTTACTGCATAACAAAAACTGCAGAAAAAAGTACAAAAAAATAATAAACTTTACTCACATCATTTGAAATTCTATGGTACAAGGTTAGAATCACCAGAGGTTTGGAATTATGATTGTCTGAATACTTCCGTTCGAACATATTTCCCTGCTCTAGAGTGCTCTCGTGCTCTGTTTGCTCCAGGTATGTATCCTGGAAATCTTTTGCTGAAATGTTTTGTGAAAAATAGTGAAATAATGAAAAGTATTTAGTATTTAAAGAAATGTTTTATGAAATTATATTTTTGAAAATATTTTGCCACACATTTTTCAATTTACCATTTTTTTTCACTTAAAGAAAATAAGGTTGCGCTTTTTTTTTATTTGTGCTTATTCGTTTACAGGTGCGTCCTTTAATCGAACCACACCAGTGCGTCAGTTTATAAAACGACACCAGTGCGTAATATAAAAAATGCATTAGTGCAGTTATCTGTACATTATGCATCGGAATTACATTTAGGTTTGTGCACCAAAATTTGTTGTTGTTTTTCTCAAATGCAGGGAGAAAATATCATATATTTTATGGAATGGACAATTCTTCAAAATCCAGCTTGTTCCATAATATTTCTCAAAGTCCATCGTGGAGTTCTCCCTATCCATCTGGAAACGTAATATTTAATTCAGATTTATTTTATTTTTTCACTATCTAATTGAATTTATATATGTTTTTTATCCATGCAGTCAATCATACACACCTTAATTAAATTTATAATGTATAAAAATTTGCAGGTTCATGAAGATTCAACATTGAGTAGATGACTAGATTCACCTTAGATCCAAAACGTCGAAATTTCTTATCGGGAGCCCCAAACCACAAGGCACATTTGGTAGACGAAAATGGATAGCCGCTTCACCCTGCCAATTGTAACAATATGGCACCTTCTAGCCATAATCCTGAGACAACAATTGTAATTATAATTATAGTTGTTTGGTATATATATTGATTAATATGTAATTATTTCAACGTCAAACCAATTTATAATCATGCAATATTGTCAACGTGGTTACTAATTGATATCATATATTTTGTACTAATCATGTTCATTTTTTTTTTTAAATTATTAGGATTCTAGTAATGATGAACGACCTACCTACAATATTATGTTTCACCCCACGACAATGTCAAATCAAGAGAATATTGAATTAAGAGAAAAAAATTAGAGAGGAACGATACCAAGAATGGTTGAATAAACCACTGATTCAATTCCCACTACATCCAGATTCACCAATTAGGAATGACTTGAAGAATAGTAGTTCTTCACAGCTAGCAATCGAGGCAATCAAATAGAGGTTGGTATGGATGATTAATTAATGGATACGACTGCCATGGTGATAATGTTATTAGATCCATTCCAAAATGATGATCAACTAGGGGATGATGCTCGTATCGCTCACACCTTTTTTGAAAGCCTTACATTTGCTTCCACCACCCCTCTCTTTGGACCTAGTGGTCAGTCAAAGTATACCCAGTTAGGGACAATGATGTTACTGTACAACTTGAAAGAAAATTTTGGCTTGTCAAATGCATGTTTCTCGAAACTTTTGAGGTAAGTTACCATAAAGTACTCCCCTTATATAAATTTGAAATATAATCAGTACACTGTAATGAACATTACAAATGTTAAGTTTTATGAACACTAATAATTATATCGAAATTAATGTACATTTATTAATATATTTTTTCATGATCACCAAATACAAGTTATTCAAAGATAAGGTTCTTCCGAGTAATAATGTCTTGCCCAGTAGCTGTGAAGAGGCAAATAAATTGTTGAAAATGTTGGGTGTTGAGTACATATCATATCATGCATGTCCAAATGATTGTATTCTATATAGGGGAGAATATGCAGATAAATATATGTGTCCGAAATGTGGGCATGACAGGTATGATAAATCAAAAAATAAGGCTAAATCATGTATTGGTCCTCCTTTTAAGATATTGAGGGACATGCCTATAATCCGAAGGATTCAAAGGCTCTTTAGTTGCAAAGAATTAGCTATGTTGCAGGGATGACATGCCTCACACAAAAGTGATTTAGGAGTTATGTGAATCCCAAATGATTCAGTAGCCATGAAGCATATAGAGGATACATGGCTCGAAAAATTCAAGAATGAAGTACGAAATCTATGACTCAGCATAGCCATGGATAGCGTCAATTCATATTCCCTTCAAAACACCAACTATTCTATTTCGCCTGTATTAGTGATCAATAACAATATCCCCCCATGGTTTTCCATGAAGAATGAACATCTTATGTTAGCTCTCATAGTCCCTGGTAGAAGACAAGTCAAGAATATGGATGTCTACTTACAACCACTGGTAGATGAATTGAAGGAATTATGGGATGGGATAAATGTATATGATGTATCAAGACCCATCGCAACAGAGAGTAATTTTATGTTGTATGGCATATGTGCTTACACAACACATGATTATCTAGGCTTAGGAGTTTTCCCTGGTACATTACATGTTTAATTTATTGATTTGTTTATATATGTAACAATATTATTTCACATAATAGTTATTTTAATTCATTGTAATATTTTTTATAATCTTCATGATATTCTTTAATGTGCCATGCATATTAAATAATTTATAAAAATATAATCTTGCAGGTCCTGTAACAAAATGGTATTTTGGATGTAAATGTTGTGGACCTTTT
The DNA here is from genome assembly GCA_034641835.2 of Pinus albicaulis. Lineage (NCBI taxonomy): Eukaryota > Viridiplantae > Streptophyta > Pinopsida > Pinales > Pinaceae > Pinus > Pinus albicaulis. The sequence goes on along the minus strand of CM076578.1, from coordinate 459,626,992 downwards.
CTGAAAGCTAGATGGTCCAAGGACCTACGAAAGCCAATGTATGATTTGTTCATGATATTCCTACCATAACAACACCCTTACAGAAGAGCAGCATCCACTTTCAATGGTAAATGAGAGAGAACCCAAAGGCCTCCAATAATGACACCAACTGAATGGCTTAGAGCATATGAGAGAGAGAAGGATAAGGAGTTCATATAAATGTTCGATTCAAATAGGGAGCCTATGTTCGACGATCTATATTTATTCAACACCTATGTTGAGAAATTTCCCATTGGGATGAAAAGGAAATCTATATTTTATGTCCTCCCATATTGGGAGCATCTTCAGATTACCCACTTATTAGATCCCATGCATATATTTAAAAATGTTTCATCTTATTTATGAAGGCACATATGATCGAAAAAAAGTGACACATTGGCTGTTAGGAAAGATCTCATTACTTCAAAAACTAAAAAGAAACATTGGCCAAGACGATTAGAAAGTACGAGATCAAAGGCAGGAGTTGGTCCCTCTAATTCATGGTTTTTCAAAGAAGGTGATGTCCCATGGATTAAAAAAAAAGGATAATAGATATTTGGAAAATAAAGTTATAATGTATGTGAGGGTGCCAACTTCATACGGGTCTTCACTACGGTGCTGCTTCACCGTGCATGACCATTTGTCGGGGTTGAAATCACATGACCATTTGAATCTTCTATGAGTATGTATAATGTCAAAATCATGATTTTATTATTTTTTATATTAATAAATTTTATCCCATGTGGGGATCATATAAAAAAACTAATTTTGTATATTATTGCACGTGTTTATAAATTTGCAGTGTCATTATCCTTTGTTCATGCATGGGTGTGTGAAACATGAATTCCCTCAAGACCTAGGATGTGTCATATCTAGATTATCTGCATTTTTACATTAGATCACGTCAAAGGAGATTCATGTGGCTAGCATTCCACGGTGGCGTCAAGAGATAATTGAGATTGTTTGTATGTTTGAGAAGGAAGTGACGACGAGTATCATGGACTTACAGGTTCATCTTCTAATCCACCTGGTAGATGAGGTTGAATTAGTTGGGGTTGTTTCTTGTCATTGGATTTTCTTCTTAGAGAGGTACATGAATAAATTGAAAGGTTTTGTTCGACAAAGGGAAAAACCAAAGGGGTCTATGGCAAAGGGGTACATATCGTATGAGTATTTCTACTATGCCAATGAGTACATCAAGAAAATAAACAATAGACCAGGTACGGTGATTTGGGATGATGAAATGGATGAAGACAAACGAGAAGGAGTGTTACTCCAAACGAGTGGAAAAAGCGCTTGATAAAGAGTAAGTGACTTATAATTTTTCAAATTAACAAAAAGTAATTAATATTCATGTTGAACTTCGATATAATGTATATTTTGATCTATAAGTACTATATAATGTTGGTTTTATTTCATCAGCGAATGCTTAAATTGAAGCAATCAATAAATTCATTCTTTACAATTCTGAAGTGACACAACCATGGGTTGCATTGAATGAATAAAATAGGATGAAATGGGATAGTGATAGGAAAGAATTTAGACAATTGAATGGTATAATTTTGCCTTATCCTAATCATTTAAAAGAAAATATGCCAAAAATATGCCCCAAAAGTTGGGTTGCTAACCAATTTAGAGAGAAATATGGTGCTACCAGTCATTACCCACGTGTTGAAGAGGATGCGCTAAACGTAGGGATTGGGTGCAGCAACTCGGTAATAATATTTTTAATTTATATGTAAATTTCAAACTTATATTAAGACATCTACATTTCATATTTTAACTGTTGGATTATTATTTATAAGACACATGACACTATGATTTTTTTAACTTTTTTATAATAGGTGCATTTGTTCCCATCTATGTGGGCATATGGACACCATTTTTGCATAGAATATGCTTATGCTGGAAAAATCACCGAAGATTGTGGAGTGGAAGTCGAGTTCGATCAATCTAGTTGATCTAGCCATCGTGATCAATAACTAGTATGAGGGACATTAGGTTACGTCGGAAATATATAAGATATCATTGAAGTGGATTTTTCTTCTTTCCAATGTGTTATTTTTAGGTGCAAGTGGTGGGACACTTTTGATTGGAATAATGTAAAGGAATATTGTGATAGTAGGCTGATATGTATCAACTCTAGAAAGATGTGGGATGAAGCTAAGGAGCCCTATGTTTTCCCTAAACACTGCAACTAGGTGTTTTTTTACTGATATTTGTTGGATAGGGATTGGTGGTTCGTATTGACACATGACCCTAGATCAAAACATATTTTTTAGAACAATAGTGATATCATGCCATGCGAGCTAGAAGATAATGAAGGTGATCATGGGAACCAAGAGTGATATGGTACATGTGTTACTTGCTCAATATTTATACTTTTTAAAATGGGTTTTTCAAAATATTAATATAATATGTATTTTGAATTAATTGGTAATTTCCATTGTGTTAATGTTAAAATCAATAATTCACTGGATAATTTGCAATTATATTGATCTAAAAAGCAATGGTGTACTGTATAAATTAATCCTTTTTTTGTATCTAAGATCATAATAAAATAATGGTAATTCTAAAGTACAGGAATTTATTTGCATTATTTTCTAAACTTTATTATGTCACAATAAATCATATTATTCTATATTTATTATTTTACAATTATTTAAAATTTACAAATTTACAAATTTACAAATTTTAATAAATTCATTTCACATTAACAGAATTAAAATTTTACAAATATTTTACATACAATTACAATTTCAATTAGAATTAGAATTACAATTACAATTACAATTACAATTTTAGAAATTTACATATATACCATTACAATTACAATTTTAGAATTTTAAATACAATTAGAAATAAAAATATTACAAATTTACAATATCATGATCATTTGGTATTAAATTAATTAATAAACATCGCGTTCATGATAACCATTGTACAAACATCATATTTGAGAAAAAAACATTCAAAATTGCTAACTGCATCATCGTGATCATGATTATTTAACAAAACACAATTAATATTATATATTAACATCATCCGTACAACACAAACATCAAATATACATCTCATGTCAAATAACTCACGCTATCACATACACATCTATTTGCAAGTTGCACATTAAATGAACATTTTTAACATGACCTAACAACATACACATCATGATGATCACCAAAAATTAAATTAAGTACAACTAAAACATGAACATAAAATATATGGACCATATATATATAACTGAATAATGTTAACAATATACAACTGTAATATAAATGTCATGGATCACTAGTTGGTGGTAGAACATCAATATCAGTACTAGTGGCCAATGGTCCAGCCTCATCTACATGATGACTGCTAGTAGATTCTAATGGAGGTTCATTCTCATCTGGCACGGCGTGAGGTGAACGATCATGAGACGATGGTACGCTGCACCTTGTAGAGTGTCCATCATGTGATGCAGCTCGATCGTAACATGCAATAGTCCTTGTCAGTCGCGTAAAATTTGTCGTAACTTCTACGACATGCCGCATCAGGTTGTACATGTCGCGTGGCATGCTTCTCCACATCCGTAATAGCCTATCATCAACCTCTATGTCTCTGTAATTAGCGGGCTTCATGCTTGCCTCAACAATCAATGTAATGAGTTGGTCGCCCAACTCCATCCTGCATCTAGCATCACTAAGACATCGACCGTGCACTGGCGCACTAGCAAGAGAAGGTCTCTGATCTGCACTGGCCTCCTGATGATCCTCAGCAATACCTAGCATGCCCTCATCCTCTTTAGGATCCACACCTGGATCAGGTGGTGGTGGTGGAATCTCCTGGTCATCAAAAGAGCCAATGTCTGTAAAATATATATATATAAGTACACAACAATAATTAGACAATTTTATTACACAATTTAATAAAAAAAAGTTAAAGAACATGTTATAGTAAATTTAAATAAAACCGTAATATTACCTCTATCATTTGGCAGCTCATCAGCTGTGAAGAGGATGTTGGCACACCCTCGCCAATCCAACCCTGCATAAGGACAGGGGACCATAATGAAAGGATGCTCATTAACACTGGCTAGTAACTATAGTGTATCATTTGATATCCTCACTAGAAAAACACTATCCTCCCTCTTGGGCATCATGTTCAACCACATGTTCATACACGCCTCAGTAATCGGCCTACGAGGCTGCTGAAGAAAAGAAGGCCTCATCTCTGGAAAACTCTCAAAAAATTAACAAAAAATCTCTGAAGAAAAAGGGAAGTTGACCCTCCCTTTTGCATGAGCACGACATCTACCTAATGTTGTACAGAACTGCTGGAAAAAAATGGCAAAACACTTAATAAGTCGTGGTTGTTGTAGTAAAGAATCAACATAATATAAAAGTGAGAAACTAATGCGTTGACCGTCATTGGTGTTTCGAGAAATGGTCGAAATGATAAGTGAGAGACACTAGACCTCCTCATGAAAAAATGGAACAATATGTAACTACCCTCCAACGACCTAAAAATATATAGGAGATACTAAATTTTCTCCAATGTATCTCTAGGAGTAATCTAATTGACCCCCTGCCACACAAATAGCTAGAACCTCAAGGAACAAGGGAAAATCCACCCCTCTCCTCGATAGCCCTGTAATATAATATACATCCTCCTCAGTGGGTGTGTACCACTGGTTGATACCAACCCGAAAATCCTATTGCTAGGCATTCCACCTTCGGATAATATATATCAGAAAAAAAATATGGGAATCTAGGGAAGTAGCCTCCTCATAGAACTTGAGGAGGCCTACCTTCCTTAGGAGCCCCTGCGTTGTTTCTATAATAGGGTGAGGGTACACATCTCTCTCCCTCTCTCTTCCCTCCCACAGGCGAACCATGTTATACTGTTTCGCCTGTTGTTGTTGTTGTTGCCCCTCTTCTCTCCTTTCACGTCTCTGAATGATTGAAATATTAAACACAATTTTTTTATTAAATGACACATGTATTTACAAATATATGTATATAAATATTTTTTGATAAATAAATAAAACAAAATTCGGTGCACCAAAATCACAGTCATGTAGTGGTCCCGATGTGTCTTTTAACAGAGCACACCAAACATGGTGCACATAATGATATTTAGCGCACTGGGGTCGGTGCTCTAAAAAATGTTTTTAGCACACTGTTCACTACGTGCGGTGATAGGAGGCTAGTGCACTGACTACACTATATGCCCTGGGGCATATATCTAAGTCAGCGCACTGCCCTCCTGCCATAGTACATAGTCGTCGGTGTGGTATTTTAAAAGCCTGCACTATTGACGCAAGAAAAATACGATAAGCCATGTGCTGGAAAAAATAGTCATCTCGGGGCGGTTATTTCATTCAATGCACTCCATCACCACTATTGAACTAGGTCAACGGTGTGGCCAGGTAGCCAACCGCACCGCTCTTTTTAAATAAATTTAAAATAACACAGTGCACCTTCGGCATCCGCCCCGGAACCGGTGTCGATACTCTTAGCACCGGTTTACTAGCTCGAACAATTGACAATGTCAAATTATGGTATGCGGTGCGCTGACAGCATTACGCGCCCTGGGGCAGATAATTCCGTCAAAGCACTAAGTTGTCATGATACACCACTATCAACGGTGTGGCATGTTAAACAACCTTATTGCACTTTTTAAATTTATTTAAAATAACATGGTCCGCCTCGCGGCACTACCCCAGAATCGGTGCAGATACCATTAGCACTGGTTGTGGTGCGGCTTGTAAATTTACAAGCAATACCACAAACCGGTGTGAGCCGAACAACTTGAGTGCATCACATGAATTTTTTTTTTTTAATGGTTAATTTTAAGGTTTTTTGAAATTTTAATCCACTAAAAGGTTTAATTATCAAAAAACAAGAAAAAGAGTTGTACATTTACCTGTTGAGGATGCATATTGGCTGTACGATTTGAAAAAGAAAATTTTTCCACTGTTTTATAAAATTCAAGTTGGGCATTGGTGGCAATGCAAAACGGCAGTGCGTGCAATAAGTGCAATGGGAGTACGGATGTCAGGGCAGCTCAAATAAGGATAACCTGAACCGGTGTTTGAGAGCTTTGTAGCATTCAAAAAAGTGAAAAATACGTTTTTTTCGTCATAATTTTTTTTTATTTATTTAACCCTTTAACCGGTACGCGGGGTTTTTATTGGTGTATCGGTGTGTTTGTAGTATGACACCCCAGGCAGTTTCTCCTTTCGCGCACTTTTAAGAGGCATCGGTGTGGCATAATTGTAATGCACCAGTTCTCTATAGTAATAAGACACATCGGGCATGGTGTCCATTGAGCCAATGATTTGAGCAGGTTTTTGGCCATAATTTTGGTTTTATTTAACCCTTTTCTGTTGCACAGAATTTATGGGCACCCCGGTGCATTTCCGTCATTCCGTCCTGGGAAGTTTATGTTTTGCGCACTTTTAATGTGTCACCAGTGCCAAAGATCTGACACGCACTGGTGCAGTCCCTTAATTAAAGGCACCAGGTGGGTGTGTATGGAGCGCACGGTTTACAGTGTGCCAATGTATTGTGCAGGTTTTTGGCCGTAGTTATTTTTATTTAACTATGTGCTAGTGCTTGAGGTTTATGGATGCCCCGGTGCATTTTATTTATTCCAGACCGGGTGGTTTCTATTTTCGCGCACATTTTTGGAAGCACCGATGCGGTAGAGATGTAACAAACCGATGATGTACAAGAATATGATGCACCATAAAGATGTGTTAGGAGCGCACGGTTCCCGATGTGCCTATTTTTTGTGTAGTTTTTTGGCCATAATTTTTTATTTATTTAACCTTGTGCTGGTGCATGGGGATTTCAGGGCAGCCCGATGTGTTGGCGGCCCGGTGCTTTTAAGGGCGTCCGAGCAGTTTCAGTGTTCACAATTTTTTTAAGAGGCGTCAGTGCGAAAGTTATGTAAAGTATCGGTGCACTTCAGAAATACAATGTAGCAAGCGGATGTGTATGGAGCACACAGTGTCTGGTGTGCCAATGTTTTAACTGCACCGGTGTGTTCATGTGCTGAACGCATCGGTGCGTTTTACAGTGATAAGAGCACTGGACGAATTACATTTGCAAAAACTTCTGCCTGCCAAACTCCTCTAGGAACCTCTGCCATAAACGGATGTCTGGGGTATTTTTATAAGCGATTCCTCAAAAACATCCACTAGAGGGTCTTTTCCTTGTAGTGTATGTGTTGAATTTTGATGAATAATGAATTTTAAAAAATCACAATAATTATGATATGATATAACAAATTAATCCGAACATCACATTCAAATGCATTAATAAAAATCTAATTAATATCCATATTTCTATAAGATGTGTCAACTTTTGATGAATAATGAATTTTAAAAAATCACAATAATTGCACTCTAACAACTCGATGTTTCTAAAAAATACAAAATGAATACTAGTGCGTGTCAGTTACTTTACACTGGTACATTTTTATTCTGAAGTGCATCGGTGCATTTATATGACCTATGGGCACCACAAAAATACCAAAACCAACTAAAAATATTGGTGCGCTTGTGTGGTACTACGCACCGGTGCGTTTATGTGGAATTACGCACTGATGCATTTGTACAACCTATGGGCACCACACAAATATTGATACCAATTATAAATCTCAGTGCATTTGTGTGATACTTCGCATCGGTGTGTTTATGTGTATCTATGCACGACCCATGGGCACTACACAAACACTGTTACCAATTATAAATTTTGGTGCATTTGTGTAATATTGCGCACCAGTGCATTTCTATAAGTCTACGCACTGGTGTGTTGAGATAACCTATGGGCACCGCAAAAATCCCAAGAACAATTAGAGTGACCCCATGGATTGTATCACCAACACTTCTCCTGGTGCGGTTTTATACCTTGATGGACTTGTGCATTCTCCTTTGACTGGGCTGGGCCACCTTATAGATGTATGCACTGGTGCGTTCAAGCCCGAGTAGCGCACCAATGAAAAAAGCATCCCTAATAACCTCCAACCGCCCATTTTTTTTAGTTATGTTTAGTTTCCATTAAAAGCTCCACTAAAACATCTGTAACCATAAAAAAATGTTGTAGAAAATGTTTTTTTGACAATTTTGGCCAATTTTATACCACTAAAAACCTCCTTTATAACCTCCGCTAAAGGGTATTTCCCTTGTAGTGAGTGTTGCACTGGTCTACTCCCTTGTTAAAATGCAGGAGAGTACCATATTCATTTGACTGTTGGATGAAATAGGTGTGATTGAAATAGGTTGTAAAACTTATACAATATTTTAACTCTGGACACCCATTCCCAAGGATCAATCTATTCATAATTTATATTCAATCTGGTCAGTTGGTTTTGGTTTCAGCATTTCTATGATTAATGATTTGGCTTGCCACAATGGCGACAAGGATGGAGATAAAAACAATGATCTTCCATATGACTTTCTCTTTGACAATGTGAGCATTTTGGTTTGACTGCAACTTCGGTTTGTGTGTATATCGATTTGTTTGCAACTTTCACAGAAATTTGTGATGTGATTTGGTCAAGAAATCCTGCACTGAAGAACTTGATGGGGTTTCAATAATCAGGGATATGCAAGTTGTCACCATTTTTTTCATATCCTAATCCCCGTCGATTTCTGTTACCTTGGATTTCTTCCCATGGTGTGATGATTTTCTTGGAAGATAGTCAAACTTGGAAAACTTCAAAACTTGAAGTTGTTTGGATGAGAGACTTCGAATCATCATTTTTATCTATATGGATGAATGGCTTGGAAGCATCACTTTTATGTTGCAACTCATTTCTTTGTAGTTGTGACTCCAATTGAAGGAAATCAATTCTTTAATATTTCTGTTGTAGATGCCTTGAAATATCAACAAGAGTTTCTTTTCTGATTTGCAGCATGTCTTCAGCACTTGATAGGATAAAATCATGATAAACTTGTAACAGCTGGATTTGTTTCGCCATGTGAACTCGCTCGCTTGTCTTTAATTTTCTCGCTTCATTTTTACTTGTTCAATTGAATTCGTTCACTTGATTTGAATGACACACTCACTTTCTTTGTTTCTTGAATGGCACACTTGCTTGTACTAGCTCACTCCCTTGCTTTCAACACTTGTTTGATTTTGATAACTTGCTTGCTTTAACTTTTGAACTCGTGCTTGTTTTATTTTGATAGCTTTCTTGAACTTTCTTGATTGCTTCACTCACACTCTGTACTTCCTTGAATGTGCTCACTTTATTGTGCTTATTTGAAAACGAAGGGTGTCGAACACTATCGAAAATGCACCCAAAAGACAAGTGACAACTTCAAATAATATGAATCATTTGAAGACTTACTTGACTTAATTGACTTAGGTATACCAGCTTATCAATTCAAACATGGGTGTCAGTTTTGAATCGAGAATTCACTCGTAAAATTCAACTTAGTTACAAAAATTTTTATCTGGAAGTGATACAAAAAGTGTTGTTGATGTCGTCTAGTCTTTGAATGCTTGATTTTGTAGCATATTTAACTTGAATTCTTTGATTTAATGATGTAGAATGTGGCTGTAGAATACCTATTTATCAACTTCATGATGTGTTGCACAAATGCATGTGATTGTTTGTGCTTGTGTACTTAATATTGATTACAGGAGCTAAATTACTTAAATTTGATGACTTGTATACTTAAGCTTGTTGATGTGCATGTAATTGTTTAATTTGTTGTGTACCATATTACAAAGAGAGTGTCAAAAAAACTAGAAACAATTCATTGACACGTATTCACTACACATGGTATACCTAAGATCCCCTTATTCAATTTCGGGTGGATCTAGGACATGATAAACAAAAAAAATATGATTTTCTTAAGTTTCAAGGTACATTAGCCTTTCTTCTTTACAACATCTGCATTGAATATTCTCAAGAATTCATTGTGATAACTCCTTCTCTTCAAAAACTAGATGGACTGATTCAATCTCTCTCAAAGTAAAACATTACTTCAATGAGCTATCCTTTAAAAATCACTTGACTTCAAATATTACAAAACACTTGTATCTCTAAAATTACAAAAATAAAACACCTTTTCACTCCACTCCTTATATCTCTAAAAAATCACACTTTATAACCGTATTACTCCAAATACAAAATAATTAATCCACTTCTTGTTTAAAATAATTTTGGGACATTCTTTAAAAAGTGAATTAAAAGGTGAATGGAATATTTTGAAATTGAAAGAATAAATTTTGAAATGTTACTGCATAATTCATGAAATCACTTGTCTGCATGGATGCTTTTCACTTAATCGGGCCGGAAATACTCGAGCATGATTTCTTTGACAGTAAGACAGAAAAATTTTAAATTCAGCAATTCGTTGGTAGCAACGTAGCATATCCTCCAATGCAATAGCTTTCTTCAACGTTGGCTCAATTGCATCATATTCCTTCAACATTGGCTCACGCTGGCTCAATTGTAGCAGCTTCCTTCAACATTAACTCATGCTGGCTCAATTGTAGCAAGTTCGTTTATGGATAACCTTTTATATTATCATTTCAATATCTATGGAAAAAATCCCATGGTATACAAGCTAGTTATACTCCTTTACAAGAAAAGTTAAAGAAAGTGCTAAGTTTTTGCAAGGAAGTTTATTTTGGTATAAATAAAATGAATTTTGACCCTATAGAAAGTTCTTTCAACAAAACTATTGTGTTCCACCCCCACTTCGTGTCAATTTCAAAAATTAGACATGTGAACTTTAAGTCCTAAGGGGAGTGGACCCTAAAGGATAAGTATGGTGTGAATGTATTTGAATATTTAATTTGAAGAAATAAATAAATTGATTGTGCATTTTGACCAAGATGAGAATTAGAGATCACTTGCCAAATCCATGAGGATGGATAAGGCAACAAATCCAAACAATCTTTCAAAAATCCTTGAAAGAAATTAATTTAGATTTTGAGGAGGAATCTAAATTTCTCCAATGAAGAGGAAAGTAGTTGGGAAGAGGTGAGAAAAGCTAGAAAAGCTGAGGAAAAGCATAAAACAACTTTAAAGAATCCCAAAATGGGAAGCCTAGGCTAAACAGGAAAGAAAGCATCCTGCTATTCTGGACGCAGAATTAGAAACATGCTTTGGGGAAATATGAGCTTAAATAAGCTGCTCCTAATCAGATCAGAGGTTGATCTTTGATGGAGGTGATCTCAACTCGGGGGTGAGTTCTGGGAGACAAAGAGGACTCTAAGGTTGGGAGGTTGGTCAATTGAAATAGTGGTATGTTCTTGTAATTTTTGTTCATTCTGATGTATTATGGTATGAATTGGCTACATATAAAAATTTAAGAGAATTTGTATGATTGATTTTAGTACTACATTTAACAGAGTCCATCCTAAGGCATTCACCTTCCAGATTATGTTTAGTTGTAGACCAGAAATCCATAGAGTAAAAACCCCAGAAACTCTAAACCATGGTCGGTTTAAATCTGAAGTTACTTAGCCTTTACAGATAATTAAATATTGTTTTGTTCCCTGTAGATACAAAGGTGATATTATATGCTCATGTGTAGGCTAGAAAAATATTGTAGCAGAACTGAAGTTACATGGTACAAATCCAAAAGGAAGAAAGTAAAAACATTATAATATGAAATTCGAAATTGGTGCTAGAGAAAGAACATTTCTAGTCTATAGGGTTTTTATAACATTTATATGTTTATATATTTCATTTCTAAATTTACCTTTCATCCTTGAAACAAGTATCATGGCCAAAGACTTAAATTAAAATTTAGACCTCTATTCAAGTACTATCGAATACATACATGTATACATCGAAATAAAATAGAATATAAGAGCCACGAATTAAAATAATAACAATACATATATATATGCATTAAAAATAAAACGTGATAGCCGTGAGTTAAACTAATGACTCATTGTAATCAACGATTATAAAATAATATTCAGTGAGAAAAATATATATATAGGTACCATAGGCCGATGCGACTTGGCGCACGATCAAACTATGTTAACCCATAATGACTATTCGATTTATTATGCCGTGGCCTTGTTCCAACACAAAAACCCTCGAATTTTACAACTATCAATGTCCACTACATTTTAGGGTTTGATTAATCATGAGATGGAGTGAACCGATTATAAAAACGATGGTATATTTTAAACCTATAGTTATAAACTGGCATGCGAACTTCTATTATCAATATTCGTAGCATCTATCATATGGATATTAATTATCAGCTGAATACTCATGTGTTAAACGATGATAGGCAGCATATCGTAACAATACAACTAAGAATAAATGCGTAGGTAATACCAAAATCAGCCTTTAAAACTATGAATCGACGCGGAGATGACTATGACCGCTTCACCTCCCTGGTGCAGGGTATTACAGTATGACAGAGTCACCAAGGCGTTGCGGCCATTCTTGTTTCAGTGAAAAATATTACTAGCATTAAACACACAGAAACACAGAGACGTGATCGCGTTAAGGGAAGGAAGTTACCAACTGATGAGTTCGGCTCTTCCCCTGGCGATGATCGCGAGTCCATATTGCCAGCTACCGCGAAACAAGTTGACAAAGTTAGAGGTGAGCGGCCAGAGCGCTGTGGACCATAATCACAACCGAGCTACGTTAACAACCAGATACACGTAGCCACAAAAGAAGTTTTGACAGTTAGCGTGGGTTCTAGATCAAACCAGATCTTGAAAAACACAGACACATAAACGAAATGCTTAAATCTCTGCTACCATATGGTCTAACTAGTGTGAAACCTGAAAACAAGGCTCTTCTTCAACCGATTTAAATAGAGAAATAGAAAAAAAAATACAATTAGTCAATACAAAATACACAGTAGCACAGCAGTAAGGGGAAGGCTGTCACATTGGAGTGCAAGAAAACTGAAATCAGGCGTCCGGATGATGGATGATAAGTTAACAACGGGTTCAGCTTGACGATAGGAGGAAAACCCGGTTGAGGGTTTGTATCTGTCTGGATGCATACTGAGCGCAACCAGAAAACTCGTCGTCTGCATCCCCTGCACAACACAATTCGTAAAAGATTTAGACACAACATTTCCTGAAGATATTAAAATGAATGGCAGAAGGTAAAGAACGATAGAAGGCTACGCATGAACTCTCATACCTTCAAGATGATCTGGTACTCCGGTATCAAACCTCCATGGAAATATCAGTTCCCTCGGTGAACGAGTGGAAGTAAAAACAATCACCCCAACCAGAATGAGACCCAACTGTAACCGGAGCTGGATATATATAGATAATAACTAGCAGAGGGATAAGTGCGTGTATGCTGCCGAGGTAAGTTGGAAGGGTATGAGAAACCCTAATCCCACTGCCCCAGGCGTGCAGAGAATCCCAAGGTCGATTGGACAACAACGCAGCTTTGTCGACAGCGTGGTCCCGGTAATGTGAAAGAGTTTCAAACTAGGTAATGAACCTCCGGTAGTCGGCTCGCACAGTACCGGGCCGAATAGAAACACAAAATAAAAATCTACACGTAACATAATGGCTGAGCATGGATCTGTAAGGGCGGCGCCGGGTACTCCAATGTACTGCGCGCGACGCCGTCCCTGCATACCAAAAGATGAAACCCCACACGTTAAACCAACACCAGTACACTTGACGCAAAGGAACAGCGAAACGCATAGCTGGTAAATTTAATTCAGGCGGAAATATGCATACAAGTATAAACTGAGAATTAGCGCACCTTGCCGCGACGAGTTACAAACAGGGTGGAAAAATAAAACCACGCCCCCGGATTGTAGAATTAGGGTTAGGTATAGTCGGAACGAGTAAGTTCTACGCCATGTAATTGGTAGTCGAACCACTGCCATACCCAATAATCAACCGCGGTGACGTGGCACGTCAAACCGCCGAATCTCTGTGTATGAAAATCAATGGGTTCGCCGCCTTAAAAACTCATTGACGTACTCAGTGATAAGAGCGGACCATTGTATTATATACAATCATGATATTTCAATGTGGGGTTATATTATGTTTAATACATACTCGAGACGGGTTCTATCATATAGTCGAATGGAATATCAAGGCGGATATAGTTATACGAATTCAATTTTATTATTAAAAGGGGGGGGTGTCATAAATAGATATATATATATATATATAAGTTATATATCTATATATATGTGTGCATTCAATTCCGTATTATTAAAGGGTAGATATCCATGATTTATACAAGTGTTATATAAATGTACCTATAAATATATGTGGATCAAATGATCTTAACAAGAGGTGTGTTACATATATATATATATGTGGGGTATATGAGGGGCTCAAAGATATGGTTGATAAATGCATTTTATATATATATGTCATCTATATATATAGGTGATATACATACATATATATAGATCCCAAGATATATAAGTGGAATATATATAATGGATTCAAAAGTATATGTATTAAATATATATATGTGTTAGGTGATGTTATTGAAAATTATGTATGGCCATAGAGTCTATGATTGTATTAGGTATAGAAAAATAAGAACATCCCATGATAATATAAAGAGATATGGAAATATATATATACTTGGTGGAAAAGTATACAGGGGGAATGTTCAATACTTTTAATAAGAGAGAGATGCTAGAGGGTTAGAGGAACTTTAGCAAGAGAGAACTAAAGTTAAATTTCTGAGCTCATTATTCAAAATTTCCAGATGTACCTCCATATGTACATGGGTTTAATGTACACATGGGGAGCATTGAATGTTATTAGGAAGGAATAGTGGACAAGAGGTTTTTAAATTTAAAAGACATACTAAAGAAGTAGAGGAAAATATAACAATAGATGAAAGTAAATAACCAATTTCTGAACTTAGTATTCAGACAACCAGGTAAATAACGAGGGAATCCAAGTATTAAAAAAAAAAAAAAAAAAAAAATTTATTAAAGCCAGAGTGTTACTACATGAGAATAAAAATCCCCTAATGGTTTTTAAGGATATGGTAAGAATTGATGTTGTGAAACAGGAAGTCAATGAAATTGGAGCCTCCCTGAAAAATCCTAAAAGATTCCAAGCAGTAGGAGTTGGTGTACCTTGGGGTGTTCTAATTTCAGGTGATTCTAGAACATGAAAAATGACATTGGCATGTGTGATTGCTGCAAAAGCTAAGGTTCCAGTTGTGGAAATAAATTTTTTTAACTTGGAAGGTGGAACAAGTTGCTGCCAATGTCCGAGAGTTATTCCAAACTGCAAGGGAGCTGGCAACTTTGATTATATTTAGTGATGTTTTCTATCTTTTTGTTGGAGTTCGTGGGAAAAACCTAAGCCTCTTCAAAAATATTGCAAAACGGAAAATAATTTTCTTCAATTTGATGATGATCACTCAGGTGGCATGACGAGTTCTTGTGCATCAAGGATGATTCTTTGTAGATTTTATCTTCTCACATACTTCACCCATTGAGAACTTACAACATATAAAACATTACATTTTGAATTTGAGAATGAAATACACAAGCTAGTGACTATCACTGAGTGTAAGTTGATCTACCTTCCTAACACTTATTTTGAACCAATTCTGTGTACGGCCACTACAACATTTTTGGAGATGTGATAAATGATGGACGGTGAGTGGGAAACATTTCCAAAGAAACAAATCTGAGCTCCACGACAAAAATTTAAACTTGGAGTCACCCAAATTCGACAAATGACATATCATAGTTCATGGGCTCCTGAATGGGCATATTAATTATACATCTTCAACAACACATCATTTTCTACCTTGTAGGATATCGTTGTGGGTTGTCTATGAAACGACACTCTAAAATTTACCGAAATACACACATAAAAAATCAATATATGAATTTGAAAAATTGATCACTTTTTCAAACATTTTTTTTATCTTCGAGCTCACAACATATCAACAGTTATCGCCCATGCTATAGTCGGATAAATCTTGTAATCATAATTATGTCAGCAATGCTATCACATCAATTCAATGATCTACTATGGATTCATGCAAACACTCTGCCCCAATGATATTTTTCTCCATCAAAAGACATGAGAACTCACATTTGCTACAACGATCATCATATTCAAATCACGCACTGAAGTTCTCACTCGAAACAAAATTAGCATCATATTGCATGTTTAAGGCAGTGATTCCACTATTAATTTCACACATTACTTCCGTAGAGGAATATATTGGACCATTAAAAACACATCCTAGTATTATACCTTCCCATCGACCATAGAGCACATATGCACCAACATGGATATATTAACCACGTCTAGCTTGAAATACACCTCATTGATACAAAAAATATCTTGGAGTCTAGTAGCACATTATCCTTCGTTTCTTTGATGATTACACGCTCAGTCATACATAGGTTTTAAATTGACAGTTGCACTAACTTTGTCCTCACTGCTCCACGCTATCTTCCCTATGGGCTCGTACTGGGTTCACAACATTTCTCTGATACCACTGCCTCTCCTCTGTCATTTCTCAGTGGGGGAATATGGAGTCGAAAAAATTTCTCTCCACAACAATCTCTTCATGCTTGGTCTTGGATTATTCAATGATTCTCTCTGTTCTAACAATTTCATAGGAGATTGGACTATGCTACCTCACATGGACACAAATCTATGTTTATTCCCCTGCACTACTCTAGGAAAATTCTTTTATGTCGCCGGTGGCCCAGATTAGATTCTTGGCAAAGAATTGTGTGCTTCTTTGTAGGCCTCAACCCACAAGATATATGTCTTTGTCATAACGTTTGACCACATAGATCTCCTGTAATTCTCTCAAAATTTTCAATTGAACAACTCCACAACAAAGATTCATGCTTGACTAGTCTCACATCTCTAGAGGTTCTGAACTGGCTCTGATACCACATGTAGAAAGTTAATCAAATCATAAAAAACTCATAAAAAAATACCTGACATAGAACTCGCAGAAAAGGTCACAACCTTTTCTATATTTGACACATATTCTTCATTTTTAAAATAATGTTATAATAAAAATAAAGAGATGAGGAAGTTGTCTCAAGATAGTGAGTCTATCTTCGACAACTTGGTTGATCAAATATCTCAACCACAAACACTAATCTATGACCTAGGCTAGGTAGGCCTAAACTAACTCCTAATTAAGAGGATCTAACTTAATCTAGAAAATTAGGCATAAATTCCTAATTTTCAATATTCAATTTTTTATTTATAATTGTTTATGAGAGTGAGCCCAACAATTTTTATATTTTTTATTTTATTTTAACAGTCTACTAAAAATAGGAATACTTAGCATTCTTACTTGCTTATCACATTCATTGATACACTTGACATAATAACAATATATTATGACAAAAAGGGATAAGAATTATGACTATTTTATAAGAGTGGAAATGATTCAAGAATCTATAAAAATAAAAGGGGATTATGTAGAATGAGAGAATTAGCGATGGATCTAGATTCCAAGCAGTGGTAGTCCCTGTTGGGGTCCAAGGTCAAGCTTACCGGTTTAAATTGGAAGGAATCCCAAACTGGGCACGACCGCCTATACTCCTGTAATTTATGGCTTTGAAAAAGTTGAATTACGAGGTCGAATTTAGCTATCAGGGGAAACATACATCAGTTTTTGGATATTAAAAGGTTAGCTTAAGGTCAAGAAAATATGTTTTTAAAATATGTTAAAAAATAGTCAAAATGAATCACATCGAGGTTATGCCCTTACAACATGCACAACAAAAATTTCCCTTGCTACATGCACAACCAATACAACATCCCAAGCCACAGAGGAAATGCGAGTGAATCCCATATAGGTTGTGCCCTTGCAACATTCACAACCAATATGTCCCTTGCTACATTCACAACCAATACAACATCCCAAGCCATAGAGGAAATGTGAGCTGGGGAGCATGTACTCCTAACGGAGTGTAATTTCGCAAGAGTTTGATTTCTCATTTCCTGTTGAATGCACCCTTTTTAAGTTTTTTGGGGTTAAATCTTTGGACACTTTTCTAAAAAATTTCCTCATCATTGTAAGTACTCACACCATTAAGAATGTCACAAGGCCTCCTATGTGGGATAATAAACCAGCTATGGCATGAATTAATATTAATTTTTCATAATAATATGCGTCCAGAGGAATCACATATATGTTTGGCCTTACATTGCATTACCCCTATGTTTTCTTATCTTGATTTTAGAAGGTATCAAACCCCTTATGTCTGAACTTCATATGAACCAAACTCAATATGTTTTTTACCATAAAATTTCTAAGAAAAATTTCAATCCACTGAGCATGCACTCTGGAAGCATGCATTGATATACTTGAGGCAACATGGGTATGCCCACGTCCATATATTCTTTTGTCTTCAGTTGTAAAATATGATATTTCATGAGGGTTTTAAAACATACATATGTAAATAGTATATGTCAAACAAATTTTCCATTGCACACACATGATACCCTCAGTCCTTTTTGAAGCTTTAATAAAAAAATATTAAACCCCACTTTAAAGTATAGAGAATAAATCACTTTTCTAAGTCGTGATATTAAGCCAAGCTATTGTTGGTTCAACCTCGTAAGAAGTTTGATCAATTTAGGCATCGTTTGTAATCATGTACTACGCTTATTTTTCCCCATGAATTTTTGTATCACCAAAAGCCAACCACAAATTACATTCACTTCATTTCATCATTATTTTTATAGATAAATTCATAAGTATGATTTAAAAAATATGCTTTTAAATGACATGCCCATTATTTTGTAAGACTCTTAGATGATCTCAATCCCACGAGTTGAATCAGCCTTAGAATTTTGATTAAAAATTTAGAGTGGCCTATCTCCCACTTTTGTCCCAGTCGTATCTCTTCAAAATAAAATTTTATACATATCATTGATAAATCCTTGTTTCATTGCAACTTATATTTTATTTAAATAAAAAATTTCAATCCTCAAATAAATGACCTTAATCTCACTCAACGAGCTCAACATGGATTCAAATTAAATGAAATATTTGAATCATTTGATAAATGGCCTTAAATTCAATCAATAAGCTCACAGTGGATTTAAATTAAATGAAATATTTGAATCATTTCATAAATGGCCTTAAATTCAATCAATGAGATTACCATGGATTCAAATTACACATTTAGTGTCACTACAAAGAGATGTCAAAAGCTACCATTGTTACAAGCAATTGTTTATAATTTTACATGCATTGTGGTATCTTTTTTTTATTATTTCCTTGTATGTTCCTTTCTCGATAACCATTTCGACTCTCATGCACCAAAACAAAATTATTTTGTGAAAGCAGTGACTCAAGATGAATGTGTGAATGTAGAAATAATGAACATAAATTTTATTGTAGATATGAATGTAGCAGAAAGAAACATAAATTATATTGGAAAGAGGTAAAATAAAATAAATTTAAATTCTAATCAGTAAAAGTAACCACTGGAAAGGTAGCAAGAGTTGGAGAAGATTGAGAGTAAAATTCATTTAGGAATTTCTCTCCTCCCATCCCTCGCCCCTCCTTGTCATTGAAATAAATATTTTAACTTAGCGAAGATTTTGTGTCAATTTCAACATTAAAAAATTACGTGACATCAAACATAAGCGAATAGGAAAAAAAAACATATATGCTATTATCAAATTTCAATATGGGTAGGACTTCATGGCTTCTTTGAAGAGTTAGAGGCCACATATCTTTTTCAAATAAAAATATTTAAATCCCAAACAATAGGTTATTTTTGTTGCACACATGATAATATGCCAGTGACGACTGAAGAAACGATCAACTGTAGATAGTTTAAAAAATCAATAAACCTTGTCCTACATTTATTCAATATACGAAATAAGGGAGGCTATGGGGCCAAAGGCAAACATCCATTAGGATTGGACTAGCTTTCTGCAAATAAAAAACCTGCTGCACTAACCTATGCATGACTAGAAAAAAGTGTCTCATTGTGGGCTTAAAATCTGAGAAAATTTGAACTTCCAAGAACAAAAATATCATCCAAAAATGGGCTTTCAAACAACAAAGATGAAATCTATATTATGTCAAAACAATTTCCTTAGGTTTGATGGGTCTATGTGTAGCACTAATTTGTGAACCTTTAAGAAGAAAGCACGAAAAAACTACAAACTCTACACATGGAAAAAAAAAGCAAGAAACAATGCTATCAGTTGGATTTTCCTTCCAAAAACTTAGTGAAGGTCCACTATCTCCTTATTTTGAACCCCATAGTCCTCATCATCACTAAGGAGAAACCTATGACCTAGGGTTATATTTGCAGAAGAGTGGGTTTGCCTTAGTGTATGTGAGGGCATCCCCCATTCCATATTTTATTCATATTATACTACGATTTTAGAATAAAATATGAAATGCTTCAATCGGACAAGGAACAATTTCAAATACGAATATTTTCGCAGAAAAAGATTATTGATATTCTAAAATGTCAGCTTATTGTAAACAAGAATAATTGAAGCGTACATTAACACTATATTATTGGCTACTCTGTGAGCCCCATAGATTTTGAACCAACTTATAGGAATGGTACTTATTTCTAATCAAATTACATTATTAGATAATCATAGTGCCTATATAGTCGATGCCTCATTACCAAAAGTTTGAGATATAACATCAGCTAACTACCCCACCTTATTTTCCACCTAATATTTGTTAAAAATACTAGTATATATTAACCATATTATGTATAAGACCACTAATCATGTCAAACTTTACCATGAACTGTAATCACCTTATTATCTTCATATAACAATACAAAATTGGGACCGGGTACAAATAATGTTGAATCCTTCATATTCTGGGATTAACAGATGTATGATCTAAATAGATAACGTTACTATGGTATATGGAAATGGCATGTATGTTTCTAGCAGTTTATTTAATATATGGTAACACTACAAATTGCAATCTACAGGTTAATGGTGGTATCTATTTGATAGCTATATATTATTTACTCAGCGATCATCATATCCATTCAGTATTGGGTACCACGATTGGCATTGGGTACGTTGACATTTATTTTCACTCTTATCAAACGTACAATCTTAAAAGTGCAATATTTTCACTATCGGAGTTGTGATGAAGGAATATCTCATCAATGGAACTGAGAAAAGTTCTAATATTCATCTGTGAAAATAAAAAGGGACTAGCTCTTACATGTGAATAGCTCACAAAGTTAGTTGAGAGACAAAATGCTAACAAAGAAATCCAAAAAAAAAAATACTTTAACTGATAAGAAAAAAAATAGAGAAAGGAACAAGATTTTATAAACCAAATCCTTAAACTAATAGGAACAATGTAGAGAAAGAAGAAATATTTTATTACCGTGTAACTTCATGTAGCCATCTATCTCTTAATTCACTTTAATTCTATCCACATCAAAGTAACACAATAATTTCAATTTTAAATTTCAGATAAATAAACTAATTCACTCGTGGTATGAACGTACTACTGTTGTTTAGTAGGTTTCTAATTCCCTATGATCTTAACCCTACATGTATATCAGAGTAGCAGTGTATAGTAGCGTAACAGTGTAGAGGGGTTGGGTTCCTTGGTTAAAAATGAAAAATTATTGCATCTAAGCACTGGTTCATAGGGGCTCCTGTGTAATTTTATATAAAAATCAACACACCAAAAATATCCCATGCATAATCTCTTGGGACCAATGCAACACTCCAAAAAAATATCCGGACCATTCATGCCAAGCGATGCCTCGTGCCTTCACTAAAAAGGTAAAATATACCCTAAGCACTAGTTCATAGTTGCTCCTGTGTGAATATATATACAAACCATCACACCAAAAAAATACCATGCATAAGCCCTTGGGGCCATTCATGCCAACAGGTGCCTTCACTAGAAAGATAAAATGGAGCCTACTCATGACACCAATATGGCTCAATATGCCTTCACTGAAAGAGGAAAATAAAGTCTATTGATGACCCAAATGGCCATGCATATGTTCATATGAAATTTGTGACATGCATATGTTCATCTGAAGCTTGTACACACAGATTCCCTACCAGAAGTTGGGTAGTGGTCATGAGGAAGAATAGAGAAAACAATCAATGACTTCATAATCAATTTGAAAACTATGATTAATAATCTTCTAACACTCATTATGCATTACTGTCAAAGGCTAAAAGCCATTATAACTAGTCTGGACATGAGTTATTTCCATTATACTCTTTTCAATGAGTATACACTAACAACAAACGTTGAATTTTGTCACGCTACAAAAATTACATTTACGCAAATTTATTGAGCAAATTCTGACCTAAAATTTTTGCTAACGCTTGGACTTTTTCTCATCATTTCAGAGAGTGGAGAAAACTTAGGAGTACCTGGAGAGTTTTAAAGAGTCTTTATTCTATGTTCCCAATTCATTATGTTATGTTCCCCTTTTCCTATACAAAGTCATATTATAAATAATCATTAGTACATTGCTTCTCATAAATAAAGTTTAACTCATATTATAGACAATCATTAGTACTTCCTTTCTGATAAATAAAGGTTAATTGTTCATGATAAGGACTAAGTAGGTGAATCCATCCAACCCTCAAGGTCATTTAGGAGTTATGGATATTCATGGAATAGGGTGCTGAAGTTTAAACTTTTATGTTGTTTTGACCCCGGTCATACTGGTGACACACATATGCTATAATGCTTTACATTGTTTCCATCCTGTGATACAATGTTTTAACCTTAATTAATATTTTGGTGGAATTTGTGGAGTAAGCCCCATTCCATTCACTTTAAACTACCATGAATCATTAATACCATGAGCCTCCAAATGTATCTCCCCCAATACTCAAAGGATTGTTATAATATTATAATGGTTCTTAACCCTATACAAAAAAACCATTGTTTACCTATGGTATTCTTGTAGGATTATATCAATCAATCATAACATTCTTCTGCCAAGAGTTTTGTACAGACAATAGATAGTTTAAGAGGGCGTGGAAAGAGGACATGTAGTTGTTTTGGGAAAGACATCTTTGTACAGGGGATGATAATAATGGAAAGGAAAATATAGCCAATATGTATGTCACCATTGATAATAAATTACATAGATTTACATTGTTATAAGTATTTGTGTGTTCCAATGCCTTCTTTAATTTTTTTCCAAACAACAGTGTACCTCCCAAGGAATATTTGGTCCCTTCTAAAGCAACCTCAACATTTCCATTGGTTGTGGAGGAAGACATAGAAATTCCAGAGAGTCACTTCAAGGCATAATGCCCAGAAGGCATGAAATTTGGAACAAGAGGTATAGGTTTTATTGAACTCGTGGTTTTTCCTCATATAAATGTTATCTTGAATGGATTCTAAATTTTGGACTCCAAGAATAAACTTAATGAGGAGCATCTTGCTATCTCCCCTCAATTGTAGTCGTGGTTTTCGTTTAAGATTATTTACATCTCGAAGAATGATTAATGGAAACAAACTATCTTACATGATATGAAGAAATAAAAATTGATTAAGGAATAGGTGCCAATAATAAAACATGGAGAGTAGGTGAGAAGGCTACTTCTACAACTCAATTGGGGAAATTCCATAAGGACACACCATCAATGAGATATGTCACAATCCATTGGCATTTCGTTACACTCATTAAACATGAGTTTGGTTTATTATGAACACATATCTAGTGCTTATAATTCTCATAGGGGATATAAAGAATGTGTTCAGAGGATCCATATGATGAGAGAAGTCATTGTTGGGCATGTTTGCCAGTTAAGTAATCTAGGGAGTTTTCTTTCTATCAAGGTTTAGAGATAATGGAATAAAGACAAATTTTGTATATTTTCATCATTTAGAGATTGGCGTTGTCCCCTATGGATTACTCATCCCCAAGCTGAATATTTTAGTGTTTTTCATTAATAAATACTACAAGTATTTGCAGGAAGTTGGAATAGAACATCACTGCATTCTTCACTCCTTCTCTTCTACTGTAAACTTCTTCGCAGATTTTGACATCAGAAATATTCTTTAGATCCCTCTCTCTGAAATTATTTTTTTGTCTATGCAATGTTTTTATTCATTTTCTCTTTTTTTTTTAATCAAAAGGTTTAGCTTTCTTATCCAGTTTGTCTGGAAAATGAGGGCATAGTGAGTGCATAGAAAAAAACTTATAGTAGCCACCAGAGGTCTTTCAAGTTCCTCTATTTCATGGAAGAGTATGTCAAAAGAAAGTAGCATTTTTCCTAGGCTTTGGTAACATCTATTCCCATTTAGTCTCTCTTCTCAAGCCTTCAATCTTAGATCATTCTCTTACTTATCTCTCCTCAAGCTCACAACCTTCTCCTCCCCTCTCTATGAAGTAATTGATGCATCTGTAACTTCTTGATAACATTGGTGGTCTTTGTTATATACCCAGCCACACCTTCACCTCTCTTCCATTGTTCCTTCCCCATCCCTCTCGGATTTTACTAAGAGGTATGAGAGAACTAAGGGACATAAACTAGAATTTATAGGTCATGTATATGCATAGAGGAATCATTGCTTCATATCTCAGTCAATGATGTCTTAGTCAAGGATATTAATACTTTCAGGCACATATGAAGGAGATAAATAAATCTATACATAATGAATATTTATGAAATAATAATGTATGCAATTCCATCACTTCAACTTATAAACATGTTTTGAATGAATAAGGGGAAGTTCCAAATACTCGGCTGAACTTGATTCACTAATAGAGGTTAATCTTATATAAAAAATAATTGTAAATAATGAGGAAGTTTGTTGTTATTTGATATATGTTTGAAAGTACCATCCTCGTTATTTTCTAAGAGATTAACCTGGTCAATATTTGGGTCCATGCTAATAAAAGGTTTAGGTTTTAAGAAAACTAACATGATTAAAGATCATACAAGGGAACACATAAGGTCACAACGCACTTATCCTTGGCAAAAAAATACAATAAACATGCCCCAAATCCCATTATCATATGTTTCCTTAATTTTATCACGATACAAAATTTTAGGAATCGATAGTGAAGTAGATTTTAAACACTTCTGAACAATACATAATATTAAGTGTAAATGAAAAACAAGATTTCATTTATATAACAAGGATGGCTGCAAGGCAGCCAGTCCCTGCCTTGAAGCAGTGGGAGCTGGAATGGCCGAAATAAAAATCTAGCCGAACATTAAGCGACGTGATTAAGATCTATATTTTGAGAATAGGAGAATGTACCAGTGTTTAAAAGCATATCAAAACCATTAAGGATAGAGGTCCCTTTGACAGCTTTAAGTGCATGCTTGTAATATTTAAACAGTAAATCTCCAGATGCATGTCATCTTGAAATACTCATGCTAGCACCATTTCCATCTTACGTTCAAACATTTGCCAAAAGATATTATGCAATGATGAAAGAAAATATGCACTAAGAAATGCCCAATAGTAAGCACATAATTGAAAAAAACCATGGTACTTTCAAGAATAAGATCATATTCAAATTTAAGGACTTATGAAGAATGCAAACAATTTTTAATAAAGAAATAAAAGAAAACTATATATATACAAGTTAAATGATTAATGTATAAGTTACATTTGTTTAATACCATTTTCCAGTGTGTGACAGTTGTACCAAAGCAACTTCATATACTTTTATCTATCAACCATTTTCATTCATGAC
This sequence comes from Pinus albicaulis, assembly GCA_034641835.2. NCBI lineage: Eukaryota > Viridiplantae > Streptophyta > Pinopsida > Pinales > Pinaceae > Pinus > Pinus albicaulis. Next base: position 459,601,335 of record CM076578.1, on the reverse strand, counting down.
TACGTTCCATTTTCATTCGTGACTACGTTGCATTCATGCATAGAACACCTAAGCATTTGAACGACATGTGGACTTGGAAAACGCAGTTCCTGTTTGTTTTAAAATTGCTTCACAAATTAAGTTTCTGTTTTTTTCAAATATGGAAGAGAAAAAACGGGATCCATTCACTACAGAGAATCGTTACACAGGATCGCTGGTTGTTCTGCTTGGCCTGTTCGGAATGCTACTGCCGGTTCTAATGATGCTGATGAAAATCATTAGAAACTGAGACAGTCTGTACCGGGTAGTGCGAGCTTCAATAACGATGCTATGCTATTTGTGCATACCTCTCTGCTGCTAGAGTAGAGCCAAGCCCATGCCATGCTATAGCGCCTTGTTATACAGGTATATATAGCGACTAGCATGAAATAGTAATGTGATATGTTAAATGGTGGTATGGCATAAGGCAAATGGTGAATGGCTCATGTAGCCCGTCCCTGTGTGTTCGTGGTTTATTTTTTGGCGTATAGAAATTGAAATTCTGAAATCTATCAGAATTTTCATTAGTATTTAGGGAATCAATCAGATTTTCATTAGTATGCTCTCGGTTCTTACACGACAACCCCGAGTTGAAACCCCGCAATGAAAACCAATGCGTTTTGCTTATTGAAATGTTTCCTATGTAGTTTGCATATTGACATTTATCAGAATAAACATAATTATGAGGATGAAAACCGAAACAAGGAAACATAATGAGGGTTCCATTAATCATCTATTTTCCTCTGAAAAAAAGATAGAAAGGAATATACATTGAAGGAGATTGAAAAATACAATGAGCGTTTCAGTAATAAACTAGGAGAAGGAACAACCACTGACGTGTTTAAAGGAATTTTACCAAATGACATAATAGAGGTAATCAAAGTGTCGAAAAGAGATATAGCACACAGTTCTGATGTTGAAGCACGCTCCGCTTTCAGGTATCCATATTCCATTTGTCTCTGTTGTGTTGTCCAGATTCCGTTTCAGGTATCCATATTCCATTTGTCTCTGTTGTGTTGTCCATATTCCATTTCAGGTATCCATATTCCATACTGCCATTGAAACTAAGGCCAATTCTGCATTGCGTTTTGCCAATTGTCAATCGGTGCCATAGGTTTGAGTTTTCAAAATTTTCTATCAGTTTATGTACATCGGTGCAAAAATTCATTGCTGAGGAGCGGTGCGGAGGTCGGATTTTGCGTTACCAGGTTTTTGAAATCCCTCTCTCTCTGCAAAATAAAAATTATACCGTTACAGCTGGTGATTTCCTGAAATGATTGATGCACCATACAACTTTGCAGATTACGCTTCATAAAATGCTTAGGCTCGCTGATAAACCTAGAGGATACCCTGCAGGTGGTCGGGGATTCACAGCGGAGGCCGACGTAGCCAAGCAAAGATAACAATCTTTCAGAGGCAAGTCTGGCAGTGTGACCAGGTATTGTGTTTTCTCCTTCAAGCAACATGAGGGTTTTAAGAAAATGCAGTTAGTGGCTAAATAGATGCATCCCATTTTGCGTCTCTGCGAGAAGCAGTTTACAACATTAAGAAGAGTAAAATTAGAGCAACAGTTTACAGCATTAAGAACAGTATATATGTAAAACATCAGAGGAGTTTACAGCTCTTTACCAGTTTCTTCCAACGATTCAGTCGCTGACCGCTCCTGCAATGGGTAGACCTCAGGTTTGGTGCAGTTCATCTCATACAGAATGACATTACGTTTCAGAATGTCCGACGTTGAGGTGAATGCTTCCATTGGACAAAGCCCAGTTCGGATCTTTGGTGGAGTTGCTAAAGAACTCTGTGGTCGAGTTGTGAAGGTAGTAGCCCAGTTCGGCTCTTTGGTGGAGTTGCGAAATAACTCTCTGGTCGAGTTGTGAAGGTACTAACCACAGATAATTTTCAACGGGTGTCAAGCCCCAGCCGTAGAAGCCATGCAGAAAGCCAAAAAGCCATGTGAGTTGGTGAGCTGGTGAAAGAATCTATCTGTGAGCTCCTGAACATATATATATACGGCCATCAAAACTACCACGGCTTCAGATTCAAGCAGCGTAGTCCAGAAACAACTATGCGATGCGATTATGCAATTATGGATAAGTTTAGGCGATGACAAGTGGAGTCTACCGCGAGCCATGTGTATGAGCCATATGAAAACAATGTAGAATGCGTGTGAGCCATCTGAGCAATATAAAAAAAATGAAAACTTAAGATATATATAAGATCTCTAAACATAAAATGTTTCTGCTTTAATGTCAACATTAGTTAAATGACATCCGAATTTTCTGTACAATTGCGATTTAAGCTAAGCTTTTCATAGAGCTTGCCTCGATTTGAGGCCAAATAAGACCTCTAAAATGGTCATTGGTTAAAAAGACGGTTGAAATAAACTTATTGGATGACGGGAAAAACGAAATTTCATAAGATAGATATAAATGGCTTGTTCACCTCTACTTTCGGCCCAAAATAATGCGGAGGAATATCTTTCGATTACTATAGTCCCTGCCTTATCCGCAGGAAGTAGGGACTAATAAGTCTATTTACAAATTTAAAAAAACTTATTAAATATAATACGGTGTGGCTATGATACCATTTCTATGCCCAAGCTTAGATTCTACAATAATATTTACAAATATTCATTCTTCATATAGACTTAAATATATACTCGTGACTATAGAATAAGACTTCAACTAAGTAATTTTTATATCACCAAATCTTTGAATGCAGAAAGTGAGAATATACATAGAGACTTTATTCTATTTAAAATTCAACTATATAGACATGATAGTTTTTTATAGTCTTATAGATTGCTATATCTAAAGGAAAATATTATACTTGGAGATTTGTGACTCTAACTCCTAAAGTGTAAGAATGATACCCACATATTTTATTTATGCCATTTCATTTTATGTATATAGTTACCATGGCTGGAATTTGTAGGTGAAATCTATGACATACTAGTAGTAATATTCAAGGATATTCAAGCGATGAATACAATACCACACACTCTATCCTTCCTTCGCTAGTATTTTGACATATGGGGACCTGAATCAAATAACAATATTAATTTACAAAGTGGAGTTCACTTTTACCCACGTAATCATTAAAACATGACTATTATTCTACACGGTTGAGTGTCCTACCACGTACGAAACATTATTATAATACATGGTCGACAATTTGTTCTACATTCTATTTAGAAAATAAATAAAGATTGGTTCTGTGATGCTTTCGTATCAAGGTCCCATACAATTTTCCAAGTGGTGAATTTCTTCCTCGATCCATGACATCACATCTTTAGATTAATATGGATTTTTCAATTTGAGAAAGTTTGGTAGTGGGAAAATATAATCATCGATATACCTATAAATGATGGATCTAGTCATCTGTGAGTGTCATGTTTGTAGTATATATTCACTCCATTACATATATTTAACTTTAAATGTGAGTTGGTCCTCTTCACGAGAGATTCCAACAATGTCATGTCTTTGATTTTCTTATGGCCCATTCCACAATAGTACTTTCTAGTGGTTCCAAGTTTGAAATTTCGTAGTAGGTAAATTTGTGTTTGAATTTCAACCATACATCTGACTTTTCTAAAATAATTAATTCATTTTTTAGGCCTAATATTCACTTTGCACCCTTCTAATTCGAATATGGCCTTGCTATAAATCATTCAAATATAATTTATGTCCATCTGAACCAAGTTATCATTACCAAGTTCTTTGCATCTAGAGAGATGACTAATAGCTTCTCTCTAGTCAACTACGGGATTAAGGAGTAATGTTTCCATGATATTGGTCCTCAATTAATGTTAAAATAATATAATACAAAATTACCATAATCAATTGACATATGTTTGATATAATGACAAATTTTCTCCTTTGCACTCACGATGCATAAAAAATCTCGGTGCTCCCATTTCTCAAGAATTTGAATCCTTAGTGGTGAAGATTTAATTTATTCAACTAGAATATTGGAAAAAGGAATAAGTTCATGTGTAATTCATAAGAATTTTTCGTAGAATATTTTCCCCTAGGAGACCAACTGTTTAACCTAAAGAAATACTCTTTTTGTAGTGCAGTCTCTTAAGACATGTTTGAACATTGCATCACATCGAAAAATAAAATGATAGTTTCTGGAAAAACTGAAGGTTTTTTTGGATCGTGATACTTATTCCAAGAGACAACCAAATATTGGTGAAAACGAGAAAGAATTTTCGCTTCATTTATGTGGCTATTCCAAGATGAGAATTAAATATCGAAAAATTTGTTGGCTCATATTCTTCTGGTAAATATATTGCATCTAGGTAACAATAGCATTCTGTTGGATAGGAAGAGAATATTAAACAGAAATAACACAAGTATTTCACACACGAAACACATGAGATTTGTTTCTTCTATTAATCTTCAGTCACTCCCAATCACAATGAATACAACGAACCTGGTGAAGGGTATTTAGCCTAACTCACTTGACATGCACACACTCATCTATTACATAACTGAACTTGCTCAATTGTCACATAACTAACTCTCTAACTCACTCACCAAATTTATCTATCACTCAACTCAACTAAATCAATGCTTACTTAACTAATTGTCTAACTCTGCATGCGGGAGTTAATTACATATTTTAACACTCCCCCTTACTTACGACCGCTAAACTAAAACATAAATCATGAAAACTCAAACATACCTACTCGTCTTTGTCTCAGCTAGGCTTACAACACCCAAGTTTATTATGTGAAACTCAAACAAATATACTGCTAATGGCTTTGTAAATATATTAGCCAGTTGATCACTAGATTTACAAGGTTTTAAGTGAACTTCTCCATTGCTCACAAGTTCTCTAATAAAGTGATATCTAGTATCAATATTCTTTCTCTTTTCATGAAACACATTATTCTTGGATAGTGAAACTTCTTATGTGTTGTCACAGTATATCATTTTTTATCCTTGTTGTTGTTGCTTGAATCCATCCAATACACTTCTTAACCATTTAGTTTGACATGTTGCTGAAGTTGATGCTACCTATTATTCTTCTGCTGATGATAATGTCACAATGGGTTGCTTCCTAGATGCCCATGCTATCACTCCTGAACCAATATGAAACACATAATCGGATGTGCTCTTCTGATCATCCAAACTTTCTGAAAAATCACTATGTGTGTATCCAATCAAATCTTTCTTCTGTGTACTTTCATACATTATGCCATAATCTCTAGTTCCTGCTATGTATCTCAGAATTCTTTTTCCAACACTCGAATGTGTTTCTTTTGTAGTCTCAATAAATTTGGAAGTCAAACTCACTCCTTGCATATTATCTAGTCTTGTAGCTGTGAGATACATGAGGCTTCGAACCAATATTTTGAATAGAGTTGGATTGACATATATGATCCTTCATCATCCTTACAAAACTTTGTACCTATTTCAACTGGTGTAGGTACATGTTTGCAATTGTCCATCGTGAATCTTTTCAACAAATTTCTTGCATATTTATTTTGACAAATAAAAATTCCTTTTTCAGATTTCTCAACTTCAATGCCAAGAAAATATTTCATGAGATAAAGATCTGTCATCTCAAATTCTTTCATCATGGTTGTTTTAAATTAATCTAACTCAAGATCACTTGTAAATATCATATCATCAACATATAAGCAAACAATGAAAAGCTGTCCATGCCCATTTACCTTTGTGTATAAGGTAGGCTCAATACTACTTCTGAAAAATCCATTCTTAATCATGTAACTGTTGATTCTACTATACCATGCTGTAGGTGCCTGCTTCAGTCCATAGAGCACTTTTCTTCAATCTGTAAACTTTATCTTCTTTACCTTCAACTTCATATCCTGGAGGATGTTGCAAATAAATTTCTTCTTCTAGAATTCCATTCAAGAAGGTTGATTTTAAATCCATTTGATATACTTTCCACTTGTTCCGAGCTACCTTCAATAGAACTGCTCATACAATATCGAATCTAGATATCAGAGAAAATGTTTCCACAAATTCTATTCTCGGTTGGTGCGAGAATCCATTTTCTACAAGTATTGCTTTAAATCTATCAATATCACCTTTTTGATTCACCTTTTTCTTGTACACCCACTTCACACAAATAAGGTTTTTATTGTTTGGTAAATTAACCAAATTCCATGTATCATTCTTTTCAATAGAATCCATGGCTTGCACCCAATTTTCATCTCGGATTTCTTCTTCAAACGAGGAAGGTTGTAATTACAACAATGAAAAATTTGAACTAACAGCCAAATCATCATAAATATCTTTCATAATTCTCATCATTTTCTTACCATCACTCATTACCTGATTGGTTGCTTGGAGAATTATGGTCTGTTGATATGTTTGAAGATCCATGCTGCTCCGAAAATCTTGGAGTCCTTACTAGTGTGACTCTGTTTGGTGTCTTCTCTATTGATTCTTGCCACTACTTTTCTGCTACATCATTCTCTTCCATAAGGTTTTTCTACAGCCCCATTCCATGAATCTTGTTCTTTGAACACGAAATATCTACTAATGACTGTCTTCTTGGTGACAGGGTTATACAATTTGTAAGCTTTTGACTGCTCTCTAAAACTAATAAATATGCATTTTTCAATTTGATCATCTAATTTTCCTCTTATTTTCTTAGGCACATGTGCATACGCTACACATTCAAAAACTATGAAATGAGGTACATTGCATGACACACCTGCCCATGCTCCTTCTGGTACTCTGTTCATCACACTCTTTGTAGGAGATATGTTTATCACATAAACCACACATGAAACTGCTTCCTCCCAATACTCATTATACAAGTGTCTTACATTCAAAATGCTCGTGGTCATGTTCATGATTGTTCGGTTCTTTCTCTCTGCTACACCATTCTACTACAATGTCTATCTGGTTGTAAACTATCTTCTGATTCCATGTTCTTTGCAGTACTCATGGAATTATTGTGAATGATATTCTCCACCACGATCTGATCTCAATACCTTGATCTGTTGATCACTTTGGTTCTCCACTAAGGCTTTGAAATCTTTGAAATTTTCAAAAGTTTCAGACTTCTGCTTCAAAAAGTAAACCCAAATATTTCTACTATAGTCATCAATAAAAGTGAGGAAGTAACAACTTCCACCAATCAACTATGTCCTCATAGGTGCACAAAAATCTGCATGCACCAACTCAAGTGGTTTCTTTGCTCTGTATGAAACTCCTTTTGGAAAACTTTCACCATGTTTCTTTGCCAAGATGAAACACTCACAAGTGCTACCAATTTCTTTGATGGGAGGTAATCCTCTGACCATATGTTTCTGGTGCAACAATCTTAAACCGAAAAAATGCAAGTTTCCAAACCGAAAGTGCCATAGCGAGTAATCATTAGAAAACAAAGTTGTAAAATAACTAACCTGATCGTTGTATTTCATAATTAGAGGAAATATTTTGTTCCTTGTCGTCTGCACCTTTTCAATCAGCTGCTTGCTTGGGAATTTGTCATAAATAAAACATTGTTGCACCTGAAAGATATTTTTCTATCCTTTCTATGTCAATTTCCCAACACTTATTAAATTTTGTTTGAGTCCATGGACATAATATACCTCTGGTATGGTCTTTGTCTCCCCCTGCTTGGTCACAATGTTGACCACTCCTTTGCCATCTACATCCACAGTCTTGTAAGTCCCCAACTTTACCTCTGTCTTCACAGATTCATCCAAATTTCCAACCAAATTCTTGTTTCCTGTCATGTGGTTACTGCAGCCATTCTTTAATAACCAGACCTTATCAGACGGTTCATGCATGGTGTTGCATGCTAGGAACATGGGGTTAGTATTATCTGTACTAACATTAGCTCTCTAATTTCCTTGATGAGCTATTTTCTTCCTGTAATCACGAGAATAATGACCAAATTTATTGCAATAATAAAATTTCAACTTTGATTTGTAAAAAATTTGATTGTTGTGAAATATTCTGCTGTTGTTGCTTCCACTTTCATGCCCATGCTCTTCTCGACCATCTCTCTAACCACCATATCTTTTTCCTCGTCCTCTGCCTCTTGATTTATCTCTGGCTTGACCACTTGAAATATAACTTAACTTTTGAATGCAGTTTCTAAAGTGGAATCCGTATTTCTATCTATCCTTGCCTCATGCGATAGAAGGGATCCCATCAACTCATCAACTGTCATTTTTTCCAAATACTTTGCTTCTTCTATGGTTGCTACCATAACATCAAACCTGGTAGACAAAGATGTAAGAGCCTTCTCAATCATTGTTCGATATTTAATATCTTCACCATATATTTTTAGTTAATTGATGACAAACATGACCCTATTCATGAAGGAATTAATGTCCTCTGTCTCCTTCATCTATAGACTTTCAAAATCTCTCCTAGTATTCGGAAATTTAACAATATTGACTTTTTCCATACCTTGAGAGTTTGTCGCCAAATTTTCCCATGATTCCTTTGTTGAAGACGTGATCACTATCTTCTAGAGCACTACTCATTCCACTCCCTACTAGATAAGAAGCAACGCTTGTGAATTCTTCTTCTTGTCTTTCTTCCATTGTTCCCTGTCTACATTACTGAAGGCTCGTTCTTCTGCATCATTATGAGGTTCTTCAAACCCAAAATTGACATGATCCCAAACATCATGCGCTTTTAACATTGTCTCCATTTTAATAGCCCACACATCATAATATTTCCTAGTGAAAGAAGGAAGTTATGGCTGGAAACTTGATGTGGCCATATTGCTTCAAAAGAAAATATTCTCTGATAAAAACCTTAATTTTATCTTATATAATCTTTTCAAATCTCAAAAAAATTCCTTACAAGAAAACTCTAATGTAATATTTTTTATGTAATAAATATTTGTAGAAAAAATTTTATATATAAAAAGGTATTTTATAATAAGCTCCTTTAAAAAAAAAACTTATTATTATTTCTCACTTTTTCAAACCTTTAAAAATCCTTATAAAACTCACGTGCTTTAAAAATCCTTTTAAATAATTCAAACCTTCTAAAAAGGTAAATACTATTTTTTTAAAAGAATATGTATTCCTTGTAAAATCATGAAGCAATGTTTGTAGAAAATAAGTACTCTCTTAAAAAAAAAAAAAAAAAAAAAACTAACGCCAGCTTGACTCGTGTGTTGACCTGGTCACGAAGGGCTTTGTAAGTCGTAAACTCGCTTGCGCACCCCCAAAACCAATAAACCACGAAATAAACTTGATTTATGAAAAAACGTAAGTTTTATGAAAGTTTCACAATTTTCCAATGGAAAAGGTGCGAAAGTATGTGTTAGCTGCACTAAAACACATATGGACCTACACGCTTCCTTATTTGTTCAATGTTTTTGAAAAATAAAAAAAAAAACATTGTCGGCCTTCTTCTCTAGCTCTGCTCGCCCACGAATCTTGTGATCCTGCCTCAGCTCTGATACAAATTTATTGGATAGGCAAAGGATATTAAACACAAATAACACAAGTATTTCACACACGAAACACACGAGTTGCGGCTCTTTTATTAACCTTCAATCGCTCTCAATCACAATGAATAGAATGAACCCGGTGAAAGGTATTTAACTTAAGTCACTTGATATGCACACACTCATCTATTACATAACTGAACTTTCTCAACTCTCACTTAACTCACTCTCTAACTCACTCGCCAAAGTTATCGATCGCTCAACTCAACTAACTCAATTCTTACTTAACTGATTTTCCAACTCCACATGTGGGAGTTAATTACATATTCTAACACGATCTCGCAATCTGTTACAGGATGTAGCCCTCGACTTTGAATTTCAATATTTCACGTTTAAGTAATGGCTTCAAATTCCCCTTTTTCCAAAATAAATTAGGTGGTTCAGGGAACTAGAATTTTCTTTGTTAACCCTACACAAAAATATCTTAGTGAGATAAACATGCTATTTTATGATAAGAAAAATAAGCCATCTTCTGTCCATCCATGCACTGAAATCCAGGTGTGAATAACGTTAACTGAAAAATAATTGGTGGGGTTTTAACAATGCATGGTAGTGACTAAATAGTGTAGTATGAAAACATCTAGCTCTGATCAAGTCAAACATACAAACTTATGAGAAGCAAACTGTATTGTCTCATCTCCATCCACCTCGAACAATAATTGGTAGGGTTTTAAAGAATGCATTGCAGTAGGGTTTGAACAATGTATTAGGTAAGCGTTTTAAACAAACATTATCCTTAGGGTTTTAGAAAAACATTTTTCCTATGGGTTTTAAAAAGAATCTTAGTGTATGCAGGGTTTTTGAATTATGCAGGGAATCCACCTAAAAAATCGCATCTCAAAGCACACTGCAAAGAGGAATTTGATCACTTTGTAGGACTCGAATCTGGGCCTTGGTTTCTTCACGCATCTGCATCCGTTCTCATGTAATGTCTCTCCGTCACACAACAATTTTTTTTTTCGCTTAATAATAAATTCGATCCATGATTCATATAGTCAATATCAAGATACCTTTAGCCCTGTCTTAGAAGGTTACATTCCTCCCAGGTTAACTATTTGGGTTATTACCCTTGTATCGAGATGTTGTACTAGTCTTTAAACTATGTGTTTATACCTTGCTCTTGGAGTTGTGTTTTTTTTTTCCTTATTCAACTTCTGTTAGACTTCCTCTATGACTATTACCCTTACTAATATTCTTGAATCCTTAATACACTCATACCTTATACTCTCTTATAGGATATATTTTTTTTTGTATTTGATCCCAAGACCATTTCGTGAGTTTCTTTATGATCCTTACTTACCTCACCATGTAACGTTTCACCATGTTCGAATTCGACTTATGTTTTATATATTCTAAGTGCATCGAATTGTCATATAACCAGTTTTCGAGGCATTATATATATCATTGGGTTCATTTATTCGTATAGCTCCACGAGCGATAATCCTATGTTAAATTTGCGATTTGTTTCAAGGTATCAATTGGTCTATATACCATTAACACTTATGTCATCAGTATGAATGGCTTATGGTTATGCGAATGTATAGTGCATGTTCCCAGATCCTCCAGGATATCTCTCGCACACATTATTTATGGTGAGTTTTCTGTATAGGTAGGCACATTAACTTCAGGATATTCGTACTGCGTCATTAGCAACGTCGGTTTAATGTATTTTGGTAATTAAACTTGTGCCAAGTCTCCACGTCATTATACGCAAGGTTTCTCTCTTGACGTGGTTTGAATTTGGTTGGATTTCGTTGCGTTCATGCTCCAGTTGTAGGGATCTACATTTTCATTTGAATGCCACGCCAGCCTATCCTTGGAATTGTGCAGACTACACGCCATGAGCATAAGTACTGTGGGATCGATTTCAGAGATTGCTAATTAAATGTTGGACATCTATGTCTTAATCGTCAATCCCACCGAATCGATCTGTATACACACTGTAGATCCTATGCCACTTGGACGATGTAGATTTCTCCTATCTCATTAGGGTTTCGATGTTTTGGTTTTGGAGGCATTTGTATAAATATCTAACTTATTATCGAGACTGTTCTTTTCATTCCTCGTTTGTTTCCTCTCCTCTCGGTATCGAGTCTCTGCACATTGGAGAAGCGAGTCGTTCTCTCCCAGGCTTCAAGCGTTTTCATCTTTCCATTGTGTCGAAACACAGGTATGGAAATCTGAGCACAACGCTATGTTACTGTGGCTTATACTATTGCTATTTATGTTAATACACTTGGTTACAGTACGAGCGCTGAGTTTAAAATCCACCATTTCTTATCTATGGTCTCGTTTTCTATCTAGACTCGTGGCATTATATTTTTTATTTTGTTTGTTGAACAAAATCTCTCGTAGAGATTTCTCTGTTCGTGTAGGAGATTTTCGTTTACTGATAACGATATTTAATACGATTATCTAATTGTTTCTTGATAGGGCTTACCCTGTTTCATCTTGGTGACTTGACTGGGGTCGTCCATTTTATGCACCAAATTTTCTTGGCTCGTAGCAAGAAATCACTCCTCGATAAGCCATCGACCTATTTGAGTAAAATTGTTCTAGAGTTTTAGTTTCGTTTTGGGTGAATGTTTTTACAATACCCATATGTTTTTCTTGCAGGTCGTATTTGGTGATAACCCTTTTTGTTTCTCAAGGTAACCTGAGTTTGTTTGATATTCCCTTCGCATATTTTATGTTCTAAGGATCCTCCTATTTTCTTATGGTAACGACATCCTCATTCTATTGCAGGTAGGTCCGAATAGTGTCGAGGGTTTTTTCTTAATTGGTATTTTGTGAATTTGTGTTTCATTCAAATTGATGCCGGTGCGTTCTGAAATTTCAGGTCGGTATCGACGCGTCCTGAGTTGAATTTTGACCAGGCCCTCTCTTGTTATTCTACAAAATTTGTTCAAACAATTTAAGTTGTTATTGTCATAGAAGTTTTTGTTGTAGTAAATACCTTTTTCCAGAGAATGGGACTATTTAAATTTTTATTTGGGACACTGGAAATCCCGAAGTACTTACGTTCTGAATTATTATCATGAGATCATGATAATCAATTTCCATAATTGGTTTCCAGAGTTGCATATATGTATTTATCGCTCATTCGTCTCTGTTATCAATAACAATTAATGTCCAGATTTCTATATTCTATTATTGCTCATTATATATTTGTTTTTGTCCAATAACATTTTGCTTGAACTTGAAAGAGAGATTAATATGTACATTGGCTTTATATTTCCTTTCTATTGCTCTTCACAATAATAGCATCAGTGAATATGCGGTTGTCTATTAAAGGAGTCTTCAAGTTTACAGTATTGAAGTGACTGAATAACTTCGAGTCCTACAGGTTCTATAATTTTGTGTGTTAGTTGACTCCCAAAGTAGACTTTCTTTATATTCATGGGTTTGAAACTCCATTGTACGAGTTGTGGATATCAAGCAAAACATTTTATGCAACTATATATGTATAAATTTTCTCTATAGTATCACAGTTCCAATGTCTCTGGTGTTTAGACTAGCATTGCTATATCATATAGATCTGATAACAATTAAGTGCTACCTTTTCATAGCTAGTGTGGTTTACAGGCATTTTATATAATTTCTCAATAAGTATGCAGTTGTAACATTCCTTGGTAAAGGATAGTAATCACATAGTTCTATGCATAACTCTCAGTTCATAAGTATTTAGAAGTTGGAAGACCTGTTTAATTTTGTTCCCTTGCTATCGAAGATATCCATAGTACTCAATTCTATATATTCTTTCTTTCTATCCTTAGTGTCAAAGGAATTTTATAAATAACCAAGCACTGCTATTTTGGCATCTTTATGTGTGCACCTCACTTAGTTACTTTAGCAGATCTATGGATCTGCTCTGTATGTATTTAATTCCTCCTACACACAGGTTTTGTAGGTTTCCCTAATGTTCATTGAATTAATTCTATTTTTTAACAGAAACAGATTAAAGTTACATTTTTACAAATTATGAGATAACATAATCTCCAGATTTAAACCAGGAAACTGGTTTAGAGTTTCTGGCTGATTTGTCCTCATATTTCTAGTTCCTACAACCATGCAGATCTGAGAGAGAGTTTAATTACTCTACCCTTCTGTAAATGTATGGAATAACAACACATCAAAACATTGCAAGTAGTATACAGCTACAGTCATTAACTTTTACACTTAACAACAATTAATTTTAATCATTCATGAATACTCTCAGCATACCACTTTGGTACTTGAACATTCCTCCCAACCGTAGAGTCCCTTTATCTCCAGAACTCACCCCCGAGCTGAGACCACTTCCATTCCAGCCAACCTCTAATCTGTTTAGGAATAGCTTATTTAAGCTTTTGCTCCCCAAAGCTTGTTTCTAATTCTGCATCCAGAATTACAGGATGATTTTCTTCCTGTTCGCCTAGGCTTCCCTTATTTAGGGATTTTTAAAGCTGCTTTCTGCTTTTCCCAACTTTTTACCTCTTCCCAACTACTCTCCACATCATTGGGGAAACTATATTTTCCTCAAAATCTAATTTGGAAATAAATTCTTTCAAGGATTTTTGAAAGATTTTTGGGGAAATATTTGCCTCTTTCCATCCTCATGGATTTAGCAAGTGATCTCCTAATTCTCATTTTGGTCAATCTGCACAGAATCATTTTATTTATTTTTCATAATTAAATATTTCATTACATCCAAAAAATACTTATCCTTTGGGGTCCACTCCCCTTAGGATTAAAGTTCAAATGTCTAGTTTTGAAAATAAAAAACATAAACTAGGGGTGTTACATATTCCCCCTCTGAAAGCAAACACCGTCCTCGGTGTTGTTATCTAACTACTAGAGTTCATTTTTTTCAAACAAAAATGGATATTTTTCCATCATTTCAGCTTCTCTTTCCCAGGTAGCTTCTTCAGCAGTAAAGTGCTTCCACTGCACCTTTACTCTTGCTACCGTCCGATTCCTCAATTCAATTTCTTCCCACTCCAATATTTGAAGCGGTTTTGGAAGGAACTCCCCTTCTGGTTCCACCTGTATCACATTCCAATCAACAATGTGAGAAGCATCATGTATGTATCTTTTTAATAATGAAACATGAAATACATCATGAACTTTAACATGGGGTGGTAAGGCCAGCTTGTAAGCCACTGGTCCCACCCTTTCTAACACCTCAAAAGGCCCACAATATCTAGGAGCCAGTTTCGCACAACTTCCAGCATAAAGTGTACTCTTTTTAGGTTTAATACGCAAATACACATGTTATCCCACTTTAAATTCTCGATGTACCCTCTTCTTATCAGCATAGTTCTTCTGGCGATCTTGTGCTGTCTTGATGTTTATTTGTATTTGTTTAACAATTCTTTCCATCTCTTGTAAAGCATCTGGTCCCAACATTAGCTTATCCTCAGGTTGGCTCCAACTCAAAGGTGTACGACATTTCCTTCCATAGAGTGCCTCAAACAGACTCATTTTAATGGAGGATTTATAATTGTTATTATAGGAAAATTCAGCTAAATGCAAGTAGTCTTCCCACTTTGATGGCCTATCCATCACATACATTCTCAGCATATCCTCCAAAATCTGATTGGTTCTCTCTGTCTGACCGTCGGTCTGAGGGTGATAGGCAGTACTGAAATTCAACTTAGTGCCCATGCCCCCAAATAGACCTTTCCAAAAAGCTGCAGTGAACTTAGCATCTCTATCCAAAACAATCACCTTTGGGACCCCATGGAGCCTTACTACTTCCTTCAGGAACACATTTGCTACTTGGGCTGTCCTGAAAGTAGATTTCACCGGTATGAAGTGTGCAACTTTTGTTAAAGTGTCTACTACTACCATCACCGAATCGTGTTGGTATTTGGTTTTGGGTAGCCCTATTATAAAATCTATAGAAACTGTATCCCATTTCCATTCTGTAATTGGCAAAGGATTTAGAAGACCAGCATGATGCTAATGTTCAACTTTAACTAGTTGACACTCCATGCATTTAGCTAAATACTCTGCTACTTCTCTTTTAATTCCTGGCCAAAACAACTTCTTTTTCATAGCTGTTAACATTATCTGATATCCAGGATGCCCTGCATATAGCTGTTTTTCATATTCATCTAAAATCTCTCTTTTCAAAGACTCTACATTGGGAATGTACAATCTATTTTTGTAGCAGATTAACCCTTTTTTATTTTGAGTGTAGTCAGCTATCTCCTTCTTTAGTAGTTTCGCCTGTAGTGTTTCATAATTTGGATCCTGGTCTGCTGCCTGGTTCACTAAATATTCTAACTCCAACTTTACACTACTTCCAATGTTGTTTATGTGTTGGCAAGCATTTCTGCTCAAAGCATCAGCAATTTTATTTTTTTTCCCTCTGATATGTTTTATGTCCATATCAAATTCACTTAGAAAAGACAACCATCTGGCTTGTTGAGCTTTCAAATCAGTTTCGGAAAAGAAATATTTAGGACTGATATGATCTGTCATCAATGTAAATTTATTTCCAAGGAGATAGTGTCACCACATCTTCAAGGCATGAATAACAGTAGCCAACTCCAAATCATATGTACTATAATTTTGTTCATGTGTCTTTAGTTTCCTCAATTGATATGCAATAACTGAATTTTCCTGCAAAAGGACTCCTCCCAACCCCTCTCTACAGGCATCTGTACATACAAAAAAATCTTTATCAGGGTCTGCAATCTTTAGTATAGGGGCTGTAGTGAGTTTTGGTTTTAGTTGTGCAAAACTGTTTTGGAATTTTTCAGTCCACTCAAATTTGACACCCTTCTTTTGTAGTGATGTTATGGGATATGCTATAGCAGTAAATCTCTCCACAAATCTGCGATAATAACCTGCAATCCCCATAAATGACCTTGTTGCGGAAAAATCAGTTGGCATAGGCCATTCTTTAATAGCCTTTATCTTTTCAGGGTCAACATCCAACCCTTGTTCAGAGATAATATGACCCAAGTATTGGATCTTGTCCTTGTAGAATTCACATTTACTGAATTTGGCATATAACTGGTTTTCTTTCAAAGTTTGAAATACTATCCTCAAGTGCTCTTTGTGTTCTTCCTCACTTTTTGAGTAAACTAAAATATCATCTATGAACAAAAGTACAAATTTATCCAAGTACTTGTTTAATACGTTGTTCTTTAAGCACATAAAGGTGGCAGAGGCATTTGTCAAACCGAAAGGTAGGACTACAAATTCGTAGTGACCATACCTGGTTCAAAAAGTTGTTTTACTAATGTCTTCTTCCTTAATTCTGAGCTGGTGATAACCATTCCTTAAGTCAATCTTCAAAAATACTAAAGCTCCTCTCACTTGGTCAAAAAGATCATCAATTCTGGGCAAAGGGTATCTGTTCTTAATGGTCAACTTATTCAGTTGACGATAATCAATGCACATCCTAAAGGTTCCATCCTTCTTTTTCACAAATAGAACTGGTGCTCCCCAAGGAGATACACTCAGTCGGATATAGCCCTTATCCAGCAATTCTTGCAATTGCATTTTCAGTTCCATGAGTTCAGGGGGACTCATTCGATAAGGGGCTCGGGAAAAAGGTGTTGCTCCTGGCACCAAATCGATTGAAAATTAAATCTCTCTTTTGGGGCAGAGATGAGGAATCTCATCTGGAAAGACTTCCTTAACCTCTCTCACCACTGGCAAGGTATCCAGCAGATTTTCTTCAGGTTTTCGTTCTGTCTCTTCTACATGTACCGCATATACTTAGTATCCTTTCCTAGCTGTTTTTTTTAATTGCAGTGCTAATATTTTTCTTACAGAGATGGGTTTTGGTTTTCCCTTGAGAATAAAAGGTTTCCCTTTTTCATCTATGCAATGCAGAGTTTTATCCCAACAATTCATCATCGCCTTTCACTTTTCCAGCCAGTCCATTCCTATCAGCAAGTCATACGAACCTAATGGCAGAATGTTTAGATTTACTTCTGTTTCAAAATCATTTAATTTAATTGGTGTTTGAGGTAACTTATGAGTTACCTTCCTTTTGGTGCCAGTGGCTAGCTGGACCAACCAAGACTTCTGAAATTTTTCAGTTTTGAGATTGCATTTTTCTACAATTTTTGGACTAATGTAACTCAAAGAAGCACCCAGATCAATAAAAACAGTAACATATTGGTCAGAAATCTTACCCTCCATTTCCACCATGGTAGCTTGGTGTTTTGCTTGTCTATTTTCCAAGGCTGCACTAATAGTGGGTATATTTCTTGCTATGCCATTTACTGTGGTAGCTTCTCGATCTCTCATAATCAACTAAATGTTTGGGTGGGGACAATTCCTCAAAATATGGGGTTCTCCACATCCCCAGCATTTCAAAGGTTCCTCATTTTGACTGTGCCTTCATTCTTATTCCCTTCATCTAGTTGTTTGGAACCAATTTGAGACTGAGCTCTTTGGCTTTCTTTTGGTTTATTAAACTTTTTCCTCTGATGGTCCCTACCAAAATTCCTTAAGTAAGTTGGTTTCCGTTTCTTTCCTTTAATTTCACCTCTGTTTAGCCAGCCTTTTCCATGCTCAGCCTTTCCTTTGAACCGCTGGTAGCATAATCTAGCCTTCCTCACTGCCTCGTCCATAGTTTTTGGGTTATCAAACTCGATCTTCTCTTTATACACAACAGGAAAATAGTTCAAAAATATTTGCACCTTGGCCTTCTCTTCCCTAATGTAAGGGACATATCTCAACAGATTGGTAAAATTTACAAACTCATCAATAGTAAGTTGTCCCAGTCTAAGCTCATGAAATTATTTTTCTTTATCATCATAATAACGTTCATTTAAATAACAGCTTTTAAACTTAACCTGAAAATCTTCCCAAGTAACTGTCTTTTCATCAATGGCATGAACCATTTTCGTCTCCTCCCACCACAAGGTAGCCTTACTTTGTAGCTGGTAAATAGCTAATCTCGCCTTCATATTGCTTTCATATTCATAGACCCGGAAATACTTAATCATGTTCAACAACCAGGCTTCAGCATCTTCCTCCTTCTCCCCATCATAGGAGGGAGGTTTGATCTTTCTGCTTATATTGATGCCTAACAGCATCATCATCCTCAGACTCATCATTATTCCTCTTCCTGGAACCTTTACCCTTTAGGCTATTCCGCGAAGTTAGTTCCCTGATGAGCTTTTCCTGCTCCTCACTGGCTAATGACAATCTCTCATTCTGGCTTCTTAGCTCAGCCATTTCTCGTTGCAAACTGTGCAACATCGCCATCACCGGAGAGTTGGGATCTGGTGTATTATCTTTATCACGTAGATCAACATAAATTTCCTCACCTTCTACCATTCTAGCACCACTGTACACTACACAACACAGATCAGTTAAAATAATTTATTTTTTTTCAACATGAAATCATTTATACAGTGAGGACACACTACAACAACCCATTTTTTTTATAACATGAGCTTTGATACCATTTGTAATGTCTCTCCGTCACACAACAAATTTTTTTTTTTTTTCGCTTAATAATAAATTAGATCCACGATTCATATAGTCAATATCACGATACCTTTAACCCTGTCTTAGAAGGTTACATTCCTCCCAGGTTAACTATTTGGGTTACTACCCTTGTATCAAGATGTTGTACTGGTCTTTGAACTATATGTTTATACCTTGCTTTTAGAGTTGTGTTTTTTTTTAATCCTTATTCAACTTCTGTTAGACTTCCTCTATGACTATTAACCTTACTAATATTCTTGAATCCTTAATACACTCATACCTTATACTCTCTTATAGGATATATTTTTTTTTTGTTTGATCCCAAGATCATTTCGTGAGTTTCTTTATGATCCTTACTTACCTCACCATGTAACGTTTGACCATGTTCGAATTCGACTTATGTTTTAGATATTCTAAGTGCATCGAATTGTCATATAACAAGTTTTCAAGGCATTATATATATCATTGGGCTCATTTATTCATATAGCTCCATGAGCGATAATCCTATGTTAAATTTTCAATTTGTTTCAATGTATCGATTGGGCTATATACCATTAACACTTATGTCATTAGTATGAATGGCTTATGGTTATGCGAATGTATAGTGCATGTTCCCAAATCCTTCAGGATATCTCTCGTACACATTATTTATGGTGATTTTTCTGTATAGGTAGGCACATTAACTTCAGGATATTCGTACTCCGTCATTAGCAACGTCGGTTTAATGTATTGTGGCAATTAAACTTGTGCTAAGTATCCACGTCATTATACGCAAGGTTTCTCTCTTGACGTGGTTTGCATTTGGTTGGATTTCATTGCGTTCATGCTCGAGCTGTAGGGATCTACATTTTCATTTGAATGCCACGCCAGCCTACCCTTGGAATTGTGCAGACTACACGCCATGAGCATAAGTACTGTGGGATCGATTACAGAGATTGCTAATTAAATGTTGGACGGCTACGTCTTAATTGTCAATCCCATCGAATCGATCCATGTACACACTGGAGATCCTGTGCCACTTGGACGGTGTAGATTTCCCCTATCTCATTAGGGTTTCGATGTTTTGGTTTTGGATGCGTTTGTATAAATATATAACTTATTATCGAGACTGTCCTTTTTGCTCCTCGTTTGTTTTCTCTCCTCTCGGTATCGAGTATCTGCACGTTGGAGAAGCGAGTCATTCTCTCCCAGGCTTCAAGCTTTCATCTTTCCATTGTGTCGAAACACAGGTATGGCAATCTGAGCACCACACTATGTTACTGTGGCTTATACTATTGCTATTTATGTTAATACAGTTGGTTACAGTACAAGCACTAAGTTTAAAATCCACCATTTCTTATCTATGGTCTCATTTTCTATCTAGACTCGTGGCGTTATATTTTTGATTTTGTTTGTTCAACAAAATCTCTCGTATAGATTTCTCTGTTCGTGTAGGAGATTTTCGTTTACTGATAACGATATTTAATACGATTATCCAATTGTTTCTTGATAGGGCTTACCCTGTTTCGTCTTGGTGACTTGACTGGGGCCGTCCATTTTATGCACCAAATTTTCTTGGCTTGTAGCAAGCAATCACTCCTCGGTAAGCCATCGACCTAATTGAGTAAAATTGTTCTAGAGTTTTAGTTTCATTTTGGGTGAATGTTTTTACAATACACATGTGTTTTTCTTGCAGGTCGTATTTAGTGATAACCCTTTTCGTTTCTCAAGGTAACCTGAGTTTTTTTTATATTCCCTTCGCATATTTTATGTTCTAAGGATCCTCCTATTTTCTTATGGTAACGACATCCTCATTCTCTTGCAGGTAGGTCTGAATAGCGTCGAGGGTTTTTTCTTAATTGGTATTTTGTGAATTGGTGTTTCATTCAAATTGACGTCGGTGCGTTCTGAAATTTCAGGTCGGTATCGATGCGTCCTGAGTTAAATTTTGAGCTGGTCCTCTCTTGTTATTCTACAAAATTGTTCAGAAAATTTAAGTTGTTATTGTCATAGAAGTTTCTGTTGTAGTAAATACCTTTTTCCAGAGACAGGGACTGTTTAACTTTTTTATTTGGGACACTGAAATTCCCGAAGTACTTACGTTCTGAATTATTATCATGAGATCATGATAATCAATTTCCGTAATTGGTTTCCAGAGTTGCATATATGTATTTATCGCTCATTCGTCTCTGTTATCAATGTCCAGATTTCTATATTATATTATTCCTCATTATATATCTGTTTTTGTCCAATAAAATTTTTCTTGAACTTGAATGAGAGATTAATAAGTACACTGGCTTTATATTTCCTTTCTATTGCTCTTCACAATAATGGCATCAGTGAATATATGTTTGTCTATTAAAGGAGTCTTAAAGTTTACAGTAGTGAAGTGACTGAATAATTTCGAGTCCTACAGATTCTATAATTTTGTGTGTTAGTTGACTCCCAGAGTAGACTTTCTTTATATTCATGGGTTTGAAACTCCATTGTACAAGTTGCGGATATCAAGAAAAACATTCTATGCAACTATATATATGTATAAATTTTTTCTATAGTATCACAGTTCCAATGTCTCTGGTGTTTAGACTAGCATTACTATATCATATAGATCTGATAACAATTAAGTGCTACCTTTTCATAGCTAGTGTGGTTACAAGCATTTTATATAATTTCTCAATAAGTATGCAGTTGTAACATTCCTTGGTAAAGGATAGTAATCACATATTTTTATGCATAACTCTAAGTTCATAAGTATTTACAAGTTGGCAGACCTGTTTAATTTTTTTCCCTTGCTATCTGAAGATATCCATAGTACTCAATTCTATATATTCTTTCTTTCTATCCTTAGTTTCAAAGGAATTTTATAAATAACCAAGCACTGCTATTTTGGCATCTTTATGTCTGCACCTCGCTTAGTTACTTCAACAGATCTCAGGATCTGCCCTGTATGTATTTAATTCCTCCTACACACAGGTTTTGTAGGTTTCCCTAATATTCACTGAATTAAGTCTATATTTTTTTTAACAGAAACAGATTAAAGTTACATTTTTACAAATTATGAGATAACATAATCTCCAGATTTAAACCAGGAAACTGGTTTAGAGTTTCTGCCTGATTTGTCCTCATATTTCTAGTTCCTACAACCATGCAGATCTGAGAGAGATTTTAATTACTCTACCCTTCTATAAATGTATGGAATAACAACACATCAAAACATTGCAAGTAGTATACAGCTACAGTCATTAACTTTTACACTTAACAACAATTAATTTTAATCATTCACGAATACTCTGAGCATACCACTTAGGTACTTGACCAGTCCTCCCAACCATAGAGTCCCTTTATCTCTAGAACTCACCCCCAAGCTAAGACCCCTTCCATTCCAGACCAACCCATAATCTGTTCAGGAATAGCTTATTTAAGCCTTTTCTCCCCAAAGCCTGTTTCTAATTCTGCGTTCAGAATTATAGGATGCTTTTCTTCCTGTTTGCCTAGGCTTCCCTTATTTAGGGATTTTTTAAAGCTGCTTTCTTTTCCCAGAAGCTTCTTACCTCTTGGAAAAGCCAACATCACATCATTGGGGAAACTAGATTTTCCTCAAAATCTAATTTGGAAATAAATTCTTTCAAGGACATTTTTCGAAAGATTTTGAAATATTTTTCTTTCCATCCTCATGGATTTGTAGAAGTGATATGTAATTCTCGTTTTGGTCGATACTAGAATTGTTTTATTTATTTTCATAATTAGATATTTAATTTGTCAAAATATACTTGTATTTGGGGTCTTTTCCTCGAGTTAAAGTTCAAATGTCTAGCTTTGAAATAAAAACATAATCTGGGGGTGTTACGATTCAATAACCTTTCCGCCCTTTACCAAAAAAAAAAAAAAAATTGGTTAATGGGCACCACGAGCCTCATTTTAATATTTTGGTTTAAGCCCTCTTCCTCGATACTGCTCTCGAAAATCCTCGAATGAACTCTGAACAGGGCCTCCTTCGCTAGGAAAACCACCTCCTTCTCTCCTCCGTCGTACGAAGAGATAAAAATCACTCATTCTTCTGAACTCATTATTGTGTCCTGAATGGTAATATGGGTGTCTATTTCCTGGCTAAGGTTCTTGACGATGCTCTCACCCTTGCTAATTATGCTTCCCACTAGCGACTCGGGGCACAAAATGTGGAAGACTATTTTACTTCACATGAATTTTTGGGTTATGGGCAGAGGGGGAGGGCCTCTGCAGGGTCAATATGGAGAGGGTTGGTAGAATTTGTAGCGGCCATTGGAATCATCCTCGGGACCTCCATCATTGTACTGTGAGGGGTGGTTGCGTGATTGAGATCTCGATCACAGGAAAAATGCTGAAAAATGTCCATCAAAGGAAAAAAACGTTGAAAAACGTTTTTGGAGAAGTTGTGTCGAGTTTAAAAATTGAATAGCATGAGGTCTCTGGTAATTCTGTGAAAGGAATTGAGTGTGTGTTCATATTGGCTGCAAGCCATACTATCCCCACCAAATTATCTACAAATATTCTCAAATTTTAGGAAATATACAAAATAAACATCTAACCATGTGTACTTCTAGTACCACCTTGAATAAAAAACAAAGTTTTATGTTAGCTGGACTGGGAAAGAAAGTCATACCATTTCCTGCTTTTGAACCATATAAATATTATATGAAGAATCATGTATAGTAGCCTCAAATTTAGTGTGAATCAATACCTTGCCTTGCATGTCTAATAGGAACTTGTTATGGTACCTATCTCATGCCATTTATTCTACTTCCATTTTGGACTTCTTCACTTCCCACCTTATCTACTCTAAGATTCATTGTAAATTATTTGGATCTATGTTTAAATGCATCATTTTATGCTCCACATGGTACACCCCTCCCACGCAGGCAACTATCCTTACGTCAACTCTCCAAAACAGTTGTTGGAGTAGTTGTTATGTTGCCCTCTCACACTTTGATCTGTCTATTTTAGAATCCCAACATCAGAGAAATATCTAGATCAAGATCCAGTAGTTGTTCAGAGGAAGCAGTTGACTTAGAATATGTGAACAACTAGATTGAATATGTGGAACATGTGGCATGAGGAAAATAATAGTGGGAGTATGTCAAGAACAAGTGGCATAAGGGAAAATGGTAGTGGCATTCATATAATGAATACATAGGGGAAGCAAAAATCTTTGGATACATAAGGGGAAGTGAATAACTTTGGATAAAGAAATTTGGTACAGAAATTTGGTTCCGAATAGGAGGAGTGAGAAACTTTGGATAACCTTGGATATGTTATGGATCGGAAAACAAAGAGCTAAAAACCTTTTATAAAATAACATTAGTCCATTGCAATGTTTCCTCGAGGCATGTGACCTCTCGAGTAAGAGGTACATTTTAAAAGTTTGGTTAAATCTCCGTGAAATGATATAAGCACCTGAATTATCTGGTTAAATATTAGTAAAACGATTAGTCAAACTAAATTAATATCGATTCAATGATCTACCGATCGCTATAGTCCCTATTAAGGCATAGGCATGGACTAATAACTCTTCGTTAAAACAATGAAATCTTGACTATCATATGCAATGTTTTTTATCACTCACATTTTATGGTGCTAACTGCTCACACCTTAACATTGTATCTCTTTGACCTGCCACGTTGGCCAAAGGACAAAGTTTACATTATTATTAAAAACACACATGGTTTTGGCCATTCGTTTAACGAAAAAAAACTCTGAACAATATTTTACAAATTTTCCAATTCTGCATGTCAACATCTGTCATTTCTATTAACGAGTTGAGGCAATGACGTAGATTTAAATGATCAATTTTGGACATAAAGGAATTTCTTGATCAAGAAGGATGAAGATCTAATACATCATATCAAAATATTTTTTTATATTTTTTTATTTTAAAATATATAGGTATTATAAGCTTTATATTAATTTTATATTTTATTGCTTTTTTATTTTAAAATATTTTTTTATTAATATGGTGAAGGTTATTTATTTTCAATAAAATTATAATCCAATAATTAAATAATAGTGATGGTGTAAAGAACTGCATCTTCATTATCGACATCGCCATTATGGAGTCATGCTTCTCTATTTTCACCCAACAAAATGGGTTCACAAATAAATTCGTTATTTTTTATTAACACCTTCATAAATAAACATAACCACTTTATAATTTAAAACATTAACTTTTTATGTTTATGCATGCGAAGTCTTTAATAAAATGGTTCTCATGTTTATAACTCATATAACCATATAATATTTTTTTTACCTTTATACCATGGCCGCCTTCTTTACACTACCCAATTCATATGTGGCATCGCATATGCATCACCTATCCATATCGAATTTCATCTTTTAAACCATATCGCATTCCAAAAACTTAGCTCAATATCGCTAATCTAGCGATTTCGCAAATCGACAAACATAACAACTCGCAGATCAGCGAATATAGAATTTCGCACATCGGTGATTATAACATCTATTACATATCGAAATTTATAACCCGTCAACACTTTGAAAACTTTACATCTATCGCAACTTCGCCACTTTAATACTATCGCAAATCGGCAAACATCAAACTTACCTCATCGTACTTCGCAACTTTTAACTCCACCATTAACTATTATATCATATCGCATTTGATGTGCAATATGCACATGGATCCTCCATCCAACACGTGTCCAGTTTAGCACTTTCACAATTTAACCTTTGGGTTGTGATATTAACTGTCAATCTTGAAGATGATATTTGCGATTTAATCTTTGTCGTCTATTTTTTCAACTACTACTGCTCTACAACTCTGTCTCCTCCATGCTACTCCTTCCTGAGCTTTCTTTTGTTTCTTTATTCACTCCAACTTGGAATTATCACCCTTGCTACATGCCTTACTCACCATTTCAAGCCAGAATACAAACCACCATTCTGTATTAAAACTTTGAGTCCAGAATTTGTGATTTGTTTCTCTTCTCAACCTGCACACAAGTTTTATTTGCACTTATTTATTATCATCGTCTTCACACACATCTCTTTAATCCACGGATTGGAATCATACAGATTATACCCAACCACTAAGTCTTATTTCACTCAGAAAGACTTATTCATTCAATTAGAATTCATTACAGGGAATTATTACACTGATGTTGAATTTGTTCTATTATGGATCACTCAACACATAACAGAAATGACACAGAGTCACAATGAAATTCTATTTCTACATTAATAAATAAATCATATAGATACAAATAATAAAAACTTGTTTACAATCTAGCTTTGGCCTGATACGACTTTTACATGGACTTCTATCTTCTACAAAACCCTCTATGTCTCTCAGTTCTCACCTCTCTAACCTGATTTTCATCATTTTAATTGGTCTCTCTTCCTAATATTCTTTCTTTTATATTGGCCTCTACCTTTCTTGACATTACAGTTGAATTTATAATTACAATAGAGCTCATCTAGCTCTCACAATCGAATTCTATGACTTTGCAAAAAAATCTATTAAAATAAATCCTTCATGTCTCCAATTTTGAGCATAAAAAGAAATTATCCTCTCTAATATCGCTTTTCTCTATGGATATGTTTACAAAATTAAACTATAATATCCCCTACCTATGTTTTATAGGAATATTATAGGAGAATATTATAATATTTACCACTCGACCCCTCCTTGCGCTAACCAAACTATTAAATTTAATATGAGTGCTAATGCTCCTGTATCCGACTCCCAAAGTAAAAAAGAATCATGATCTTGAGGTCATG